>JAWWEQ010000010.1:123013-188098 GCA_035583055.1 Torymus tubicola
ATTGGTTAAACGGTTGGCCAAACCTTTGCGATTTGGCGAACGGATGGCAAACGGTTGGTGTTCATTTCTACCAGGGTAATGAATGAGGAAAATCGAAAGTTCTGAAATACACACGATATTCAGTTTGAACAGCTCAAAGAATTATGCGTTATAATCGGAGACAATGTAGTGAATAAATTTTCTTTAACCCTTTCGTGACGAGATCCCTTTCCCGGAGAAAAAGTGACGTTTTTTTGTATATTCTAATTATAAATGCTTCAACTAAGACCTATTCACCGTTTTTTCAAATGTAGCGATAAGTGTTATTTTTCAAGTGGGTCCTGGAGGACCCATACGTTCTTAATGGAATTGTTTTTTAAATTAAAATTTTTAAATTTTAGATTTTCAAAATTAAAATGGTAATTAAATTTAAGGTGTAATCGGCATTATTCAAAACTTCGCTACGTATGATCAACGAGGTTTGATGGTTTTGTATTCTCACACACGTGCGCGCGAGTGTGCGATACATGTAGACCACAGTACCTTCATATTTTATTTGTCGGTAAGACCGATTGGGTCCTGTAGGACCCACTACGTTAACGTAACATACCCCGACAACAATATCATATTTTTGAACTTGGAAGGTGATCAATTCTTAGTATATTGTCTCATTAACAAGATCCACCACTCAGAATAAAAGAAAATCCACATTAACCCTGTTATTACTGGAAAATAAACCATTCAAGATCAGAATTTTCATGAAATCCCAATTTTCATCGCCGAGCCCTTTTTTAATGTACTAAATGGAACGAAAAAAAAATAAAAAATTTCAATTTTAATTGTCAGAGGGCTTCCTATTGAATAAAAGAACGCCACTAAATGGGTAGGTTCAAGAAATTACTTAATTTTAGTTTTTTACATCATCTTGAACAAATTGGGCCCTACAGGACTCCTACGGCACGAAATAGTTAATAAGATAAATAACAAATATTAATTTAAGTAAGTTCTTAATTTATAGCAAATATTTCGTTAAAAGCGACCAAACTACCTAAGTTCTCTTATACAATTAAAATTGAAGACCCATCTCACAAAATAAAAATTTATCATTGCTAATGATATTTTACTAACTACACACAACAAATATACGAATTCGACATTTTAAACAAATTTCCACACATTCAACACATGAACATTAAAAACCTCGCGCCACGACACAACTTTTACAAAAGTCATAAAGTATAAGAGGAACGGTGAAAAATCGAAAGCATGACGAATCCTCGCAAATCGGCCGCAGTAGTTAATCGAGGGCCGCGCTCGTTGCCCGCAAAAACTCATAAGCGCCGTTCTCGCGAATCCTCAGCCATTCGAAAAATATATCCAACGGACATATATACCAATATCCGTATAGCACTTATACACAGACACACACACACACATGGACACGCTTTACGATCAGGAACCGCGCGTATACGGCAATTTCACGTCGACGAGCCCGCGCTGCGTTGAGCAGGTGCCGAAAACGATCATATCCGCAGCTGACGAGCGAGAGAAGACGCTTCTATATAGAAAGGAAGCGCAGCAGTAGCGCGGGAGTACACCGTACGGTGTGTGTAAGAGAACGGAGAGAAAGAGCGCTTTGATATAATTATTACGAGGATCGTATATAGATATATATATATAATATGTTATAGGATATATAATAATAAAAGTCGATTCGAAACGCGTTATATGTGCGCGCTGGCACGGCGCCGAAATCGTCGAAATAACCCTCAATTTGCTGTAATTAGTATCTGGGCCGCGTAATTGATTTCGATCGATCAGTAACACGTGAAAGTCGCCCACCTTTCCTTATGGACTATATATATAGCAATGGATAATGAAAAAACAAAGTCAATCGTGATAAATATACGCGCCTGTGCGGTGTATATTCTCTCGGAATCGTATAAAAAAATTTTAAATTAAATCTCGAACGTTGGTACCGAGTTCTTCAAATTGGAAATTAATTGAAGCTGACTCTTCTCCCCGCCCTCGCGTCGAAGTAATGATTTTAATCATGTACAATATTTATGGCGTATTGTTTTATTATGTGTATTTGTTATATGAGCGCGTATCAATTAATAAAGTGAATTTTAAAAATATAGTAATAATGATTTTCAACGGGCCAACCGAGTTGTGGATTTAATTGAGAAAGGACGTAAAAGCCTTTTATTATCTTTATTTTATTACGATGTTCCTTTTTTGTTTTATTTAAAAATCTTCTCTTTTACAAATTTAAATATCTAATTAGAACGGCAAAAAAAAAGTTGATACAGCTGCATGTTTATAGCAGTTTATGGTAATGAGAGAAAAATATGGGACTAATTATCTAAATGTCTTTTTAACGCGATAAATATTCATTTGTTTCAAATAAACGACTACGTTTAGACAATAAAGACATTTGTTTGCATTAAAATTTACAACTATTTTTGCTAAGTGGCTATATTTATTACTCATAATTTATTGTTTAACAGAAATAAAAATCTACAGTTTCCCCTATCAAGAATTTCAATATACACATGTATACACTTACAATTTGCATTCAATCTCTCTGCAAATTAGAAAGTCCCATTAACCAATTCAAAATCTCACTCATACCTAAAAATACAACACCCTCCAACCTAAAAAAAAAACAATTCACTTCCTAAGGAAAAATTTTTCCAACTTCCAGGGTCCCTCCAAAAACCCACAAACCTACGTAATTGGGATTTATACCCCGACCCTCCTTGATAAGGCCTCTCTCTCTCTCCTTCTCTTTCCCTCACACTCCCTCACGAAAAATAAAGTGGTAAAAAGACACGGAAAGGGGATCGGTATAAGTCCCTCTCTCTCTCTCTTTCTCCTCGTCGGCTGGAGCCACCCACGGCGCAGCAGTGGCAGCCACAGCAGCAGCAGCAGCAGTCGTCCTCCTCTCTCTCTCTCTCTACTCGCGCATATACGACGTCCCGTTTCGTTTCGCTTCGTTTCGCTCCTTTTCCCTCCTACCCCACCTCCTCCACCTCCTCCTCCGCACGCATACTCACACACACATCTGCAAAAGCGACGTCATCGTCTCTTCCTTCCTCCTCTTCTTGCGTACATGTATATACGTATATACATATACGTGTATATTATGTGGAAGCGCGCGCGCTCGCGACTTCACGGCCAAGGCGCGAGAGTTGCTGCTGGTGCTGCTGCCGCCGCGGCGGCGTCGCTACTTACTGATATTTATTGCGCCTAGAAATGTGTACGGGCCGTCATAAATCTCCGCATTCACACGCGCGCGCGCGCGCGCTCTCGCGAGCGGCTTCTAATTTACATATTCCGCTCCTCGTGTCTCCGCGTCCCTCTCTCTCTCTCTCTTTCTACCGCGAGCTCGCTCTTACGAGACTTTATATGTGAGTTCGAGCGACGCGACGACTTTTGACTTTTTTTTTTGTTGTCGTTGTTAACTGCGCGCGCGAGCGCTTGCGGTGGCCCACGCTCCTTCTATTTCTCACTCTCTCTCGCGCATATGTATATGTATATACGAGTGCATGTGTGCGGAATGAATGTTTGAAGGGTGATGGTGGTATACACGTAGCTGCTTAAAGAGGTGAGAAAGAAATGTTTGGAATTATTGGACTGCTATACCTTTCAGCTGAGCGTTTGTATGAGCTATATGTATTATAGGATGCGAATGATCCGACGATGTCACGTGGTGAAGAGTGTATATTGGTATATACCTATACGCAGTGATGGAATTTTCGGTTTGCTTTAATGAAAGTGAATTAGAGATATGTGCATGAGTGACGGCGTCTACGTGGAAGATAGAATAGTATGGGTGGGGACAGTGCTCTATGAGATTTGCAATGCGAGAAGGATAAATGTCGTTTTTATCCTGAATGGATTGATAATAATCTGTAAGTAAGAAATTTATCTTAATGAATGAGATTTATATGTTGATTTTGATTATTTTGCTCAATGAAAGAAGTAGGATTGTATATTTTATTGATTGAGAATTCATTTTGTTAATCTAAGAACATTATGCAAGAATATACTGGCTAGGAGAGGGTCAGACCTCCGGATCACGGATTTGGCTCAAACTTTGAGATGTGTTTTTGGATACCAAAATATGATGGAAGATGGAATATTAGACTCGAGTTATCGACATTTTTAGTTCGATTTTAAGGAAATATTGCAAAAATTGCTCGTTTTTATTGGTTTATTATTTAGTTTAGATAAAGCATACATAGAATTGTAAACAATGAAATTAAAATTAGAGAGTGCCAACTTTTTGTTGCATTTTTCAGAATTGAAAAATATTGAATCTATTCAAAGTTATGGTAGTTTAAAGTTAAGTGTCAAAAAATCGTTTATAAATCGATGGAAACTAGAGCATGTCTATTTTAATGTATTTTCATTGTTTAACTATCATAACTTTGAATAGATTCAATATTTTTCAATTCTGAAAAATGCAACAAAAAGTTGGCACTCTCTAGTTTTAATTTCATTGTGTACAATTCTATGTATGCTTTATCTAAACTAAATAATAAACCAATAAAAACGAGCAATTTTTGCAATATTTCCTTAAAATGCAACTAAAAATGTCGATAACTCGAGCTTATCGAATCGTTAGGGTCTAATATTTCATCTTTCATAATATTTTGGTATCCAAAAACATACCTCCAAGTTTGAGTAAAATCCATGATCCGGAGGTTTGACCCTCTCCTAGTGAGTATAAAATATATTATCATCCGGCAGATATCCCATGTCGTTTTTAATTTACTGAAAAAACTGCATTCTTTTTACGTGCTTTTAATCCTTTTTAATATGCAGCAATGAATCTTAATACACGCATGCAAATTCAACCTATCAACCGCATCCTCAAAACCTTAACGCGAAAAATTAGCAAAAAGTCCAAAAACGCAACCTTACACAAAAAATTTGCGCCTTGGTGGCCGTCCCACGAAGATTTGAAAATCCATCTCTTCGAGTATATACATACTTTAAAGAGGCTCTGAACTTTTTCAGCTATATACCGCTACCGTCGCTCGTTACATATTCATTCATTTGTCCGGAATATCCCTGTAATAATAATCCTTGGCACTCGCGAGTCCTTTACATATTCATTCGAAGCGTCGCGCCGGCGCGTGTGTATATATATACACACACGTACACGTACATACATGCGCCAGAGAAGATGGGCGTCGCGGGCGTGCATAATTTGATTATGGCACACGGTGGCCGCTCGCATCCTTTCATATTTATGACCCTCCGCAGGTGCTAATTTTTATTGCTTCTCCCGCGCGAGCGTATATGGAGGAAGAGTTTTGCGCGACAAAAAAGCACATGAACGCGTGTGAGTTCTCGCGTGTTTTCAGATTTCGAACGAGCTTTTTTTGTATACGATATATATAAGTGGGAGGAGGTGCACAGGTACCTCTTGAGGTGATGTTTATTCATATGCCGCGGAATCGTGTGTGTGTTATACTGTGTAAGGGAAGTGAAGATGATTTCGTGGGTAATTTAAGGGGGTTTAAGTGTGCAAGGAAGTGGATTCATTGCGGGTCGAGGATAATTAGCATTTTTGGATGAAATTATTTTCCACGTCGTGGTAGGCTGAATATGAATTTGTTTGGTTGGAAGAAGTTTTTTTCTTTAAAGAATTAAATTATTTATGCTATATGTTCGTTAAATTTAATTAGACAAATTGTATAATAGAATTTCTTACTTGAGTGAAATTTTGAAAAGAAAAAACATTGATGAATATCTTTTGAAGGGATACTACCGTTATTTATATAGATATATACGAGAACAAAAGGTCACAAGTCAGAAAATGGCGCATCCTTCGATACCTCATGAAAATTTTACGAAAATAATGAACGCGCGCGCGTGCGCGTCCACACGCACGGTATTTACGTTAAAAATTGATCTCTCGTGTCGGACGCGCGCAGCTATAGGCACTCTCGCAGCAAAAGCCTGCAGCTATCATGCATTATGAAAACGTCTGCATTTTCGATACGCACATATACATATATATATATACACACAAGAATCGCAGCAACCTATAGCGATTGAACGTTCCGTCATTGCGCGCGTCATCATTTTGAGGACAAACATGCGCGACGGACTCATAAGCGTCTCTTCGCTATCCGTGCACAGTCGTGTGATCGCGTTGATTCTCGAAGAGACATATCATTCGGTTACAGTATACACACGTGCAACATCAGTGATTTCTTTTTTTTTTCGTCGTGTTCATACATACAACATGACCACCGTGTTCGACAGCGTGTACTGGAAGATGCCAGTGCTAGCGCAAAAGTTTATGGGCGTCTGGCCTTATACGGACGAGAACTACGATAAATTCATGCGCGTTATCGTGTACCTGTCGCTGTATATGCTTATAGTTCCCATAGTGAGTGTACAGCAAGTAGATAGGCTTGAGAGAAGTGAGAGGAGACGGTACGATGAGATAAAGCATAATGAAAACGTTTTGCAGGGTATAAGGATGTACGAGGAAATGGGCGTTCACGCTGACATTGCCATTGAGAATTTGGTCGGTGAGATGTACCTCAACGCGGGTGTCATTAAATTTAGCATGGCGATACTGAATAGGAAGAAGGTAAGGTTGTTTTCGTTGGAACGTATAGATGTTTGGAACGTTGTGTTATCGTGTTTATTATATATACTTATCACTGGAAATATTCGTAGCAAAAGAAGATTTACGACTTGATTCAGAACGATTGGGTTATGACGACTGATAAAGAGGAGTTGGAAATTATGGAAAGACATGCGGGTATAGGACGCACAGTATCACTGGGATATGGGAGTAATAATAATATTTTATATTTTGATATTTTTGTTGTTACAAAAACATTCAGATAAATATTTTTGTTATATTTGAACGATGCTAATTTCGTCAGTACGTTATCATTTTTTTACTATATCATCAGAAATAACATTTGGAATTGGCAGTTTGTTGTTGTAGTACCGCTGGATGCTTTCTAAGTGTTCCTGTATTTTATCCATTATTGGATTATATTATACCAATGGAAAACGAAACTAGACCAGTGCAAATTCCTTACTATGCAGAGTATTACATCGATCAACAGAAATATTACGCTCCATTAATGGTTAAGGCAGCTATCACTGGTACATTATCTATGGTAGTATTTATTTCATATGACATGGCGTTTGCCATGTGTGTCCAACATGTTTGCAGCTTATTCGACATTATTGGGTAAACTATTGCTAATTAAGAATAAATATTTATTTTAAAAAATGGAGAATCTTTATTGACCGTGAATTTTATAATGCATCTTTAGATTACGCCTTCAAAGAGTTGCAGCTGCAGGCTTAAATATTGAAAACTCTTCTAAAGCTGGCCACTTTTCTCGCGAAGCGCATCAACATCTTTTGGAATCAATAGACTTGCATCAAATTGTTATAGAGTAGGAAATTATATTAACTTTGTCAAGAGAAATTAGATCGCTTTAAAAATCTTACTATATTTTCAAAAATTTTTGTCAATATTATAGGAATGTCAACTCTCTTGAAGATGCTTACAACATAAATTGGTTTTTTATACTTCTTTTAAATACAACGGCAGTTGGTGGTGGCCTTCTTATAGTAAAATTTGATTTTCTTTTATTATTATTAATTACTTCGATGTTGCACATTACACAAACATTTTATTTATCTTTCAATAAATTGTATAGATTTTGTTGAAACTAGCTTATCCTATAGAACTCTTCAGATACGGAATGTTCATCGTAACTATATTTATACATAAATATTTCATTTTCTTACCTGGACAAAAAATTATTAATTACAGTCTTGAAATATTTGATCAATGGTAATTTATTTTTAATAACACAAGGATTTGCTTAATATTACAAAATAATTTGTTTTTCATGAATTCAGTTATGGATGTCAATGGTATAATTTGCCTGAAAAATCGAAAAGTTTGATAAGAATAATGATGATAAGAAGTCGTCGACCTTGTCAGTTAACTGGTGGGAAAATGTTTCTCCTTTGCATGGAAACCTATTCATCAGTATGATATTTTTTTGTCCAATAAATGAAAAATTATGATCAGAATAATTATAAATATTACTGTTTTAGATGATGAAGACAGGAATGTCTTACTTTACAGTATTTGCAAGCACGCAATAAAACATACTTAATTGGATGTACAGATAATTTTAGGAGTACATATATATGGTGCAATAAGGGAATCTTTGTAGTTAAATTGTTGGAATAATTTTATTTTTAATAAATTTATTTTTAAAATATATTGCATATTGAAATACCAATTAAATATCCATTAATAATATTTATGTTTATAAACTGCCGATGAATTGTCCTTATGACAAGTAATTTTCTACAAAGCATAATTTAAAAACAGGAAATTGTGAAAAACATGCGGATATGTATAAATCTTATGACTTTCAAACACTTGTTTTCTGAACTTACAAATTCTTTCAAAACTTCTATAGACAGTACTGTTGTAAAGTTTAAGTAAAAGTAATGCGCAAATGCTTGTATACAGTAAATAAATAATTTTGTTGTTGATGTTTCAAGGGCGGACATCGTCCATCCGCAACCTTTGCTATTGTTTTTTTTTTCGTCGTCACTTTTTTTCAGTTACACACCCCAGTCGAGAATCGGTGCTAGCTCGGTAAGCACTGGACGTTATCCAACTCCGCGGACGGAATGAGTGTGTACAGCAGTGATTACTGGAAGATACCAGTGCTAGCCCAAAAATTTATGGGCGTCTGGCCATTCAATAACAGCACCTACGATAAATGCATGCGGGTCATAGTATACATTTCTTTGTATTTATTGATAATTCCAATAGTGAGTGAGAAAGTTTGCGATGATATGATAAAGTCCGCTATCGGCTGTAAATAATGCAAATGGATTTACAGGGTATTCGACTGTTCGAGGAAATTGGTGTCCATACAGATATAGCAATAGAAAATTTGGTTGGTCAAATGTATTTAAATGCTGCAGTAATTAAATTCTCTATGACTATTTATTTCAGAGATCAGGTATGTATATGTATTAATACATTTACATTGTCAAAGTATATTCAGGTGATTTACAGCTCTTATTTTGTACACTTTCTTCAAAAACTGCTGTTTTATAAAAAGACACTGGTACAAACGTTAACCATAGATTGTCGAACAACGAAAAATAATATATTTATACATGTGTAAATATTATATTAATAATATAATAATAAATCTTTCAAAATATAATAATGGTATTAAATATATTTAAAATTTTTATTTTTTTATGTCAATATCAAAAATACAAATATTTCCATTTAACTAACATGCTAACAAACAAAGTTGGTATAAAAATACTTTTTAGCATAAACAAATATATGACCTGATAGCTAGAGATTGGCAGATGACGTCTGACAAAGAAGAATTGAGTATAATGGAAAGGCACGCAGCAATCGGTAGAACAATTTCTTTGGCATATGGAAGTAAGTTTGTATTATAATTAACATCACATTGTTACTTTATTTTACGTTGCGTCTAATAACGTTTTTATCGGTTATGTAGTTTGTTGCTGCAGCACTGCTGGCTGCTTTCTTAGTATTCCTACATTTTATCCACTTCTAGACTATATAATCCCATTGGAAAATGAAACTAGACCAATTGTTCTTCCTTACTATGCAGAATACTACATCGATCAAAGAAAGTATTATGCTCCATTGATGATCAAAGCTTTTATAGCTGGTACTCTATCAATGACAGTGTTTATTACTTATGACATGGCTTTCGCAATGTGCGTCCAGCATGTTTGCAGCTTGTTCGACATCATCAAGTAAGTTCTATTTTAAAACTTGAATTAGCACAATATTGAACTCTACTTAATTATTACTATTGTTAGCTGACTGTATTATCCTTATTAATGTAAATCATTTAGTCTTCGCTTACAAAGGGCTACAAAGATAGGAGGAAAGGCCCGCGGCCAGGAATATAAGCACATCATTGACGCAATTGACTTACATCAAATTGTTATAGAGTAAATAAATACCTTAAATATTCTTCAATATTGAATAAAAATGCCTCTATTGTTGTCTGTACGACAGATTTATAAAGTACCTACATATACGGTGGGATATAATATATTTAATTAGATATTAAAACAAAACAATCACAAATGGGTGTTTTAAAACTTAACTCCAAATTAATGTACTATATTTCTATCGTACAAATAGCAATAGCTAAAATAAAAAGTAATTTTTATTTTTGATAAACAGAAACGTTACGACCCTTGAAAATGCTTACAATTTAAACTGGTTTTTCATACTTCTCTTGAATACAACAGCTGTAGGAGGCGGACTACTTATTGTAATTAATTTATTTTTAATAGGCCTTAATAAAAAATTAAATAGTCGATGATTTATATACGTTTTTATTTTTCATTATTCTTAGGTTTTATTAAAATTAGGATATCCAGAGGAATTACTTAGATATGGAATGTTCTTCATAGCAATATTCATTCATAAATACTTTATATTTTTGCCTGGTCAAAAAATCATTAACTACAGTTTGCAAGTTTTCGATTACAGGTAATATATTCTATAATGTAATAAGTAAAATATTTTACAAATAGACATGTGTAACTAATAAGCTTAATAACTATTTCAGCTACGACAGTTTATGGTATGACTTTTCACCGAAATCAAAAACGTTGATTATGATAATGATGGGTCGAAGTCTTCGTCCTTTAAATTTGACCGGTGGAAAAATGTTTCTTTTATGTATGGAAACATATTCAGCCGTAAGTTAAATACTAATGATTTTGATTATACTTTGTGTTTTATAAAGTTTATATATATATTTTTATCTATTGATTTTGAAGATGCTAAAAGCTGGAATGTCATATTTCACGGTGTTTGCAAGTACCCAATAGTTCTACTACCCGGTAATCCTAGTTTCTCAGTTATTTGAAATGTTTGTCTGCAAGATATGATAACATCATTATTTAAACTCTTAAATATGTAAATAGAATTTAGCAATAAAATCATTTTTAATTTTCCTAATAATTTATTATTATTTTGATTCTTCTATATATAACCTTCACTTTTATTATTCATACTGTATATATACTACATACGCGAAATACATAAAAAGAACACAGCAAAAAACCTTATCAAAGAAAAACGAAGCCTCCGCAATCTCTCAAACTACGCTCCACCACACATATACATCCAGAAGCTCGCGAGCTCGCATCTTGGCTCGTGTGCGGTAAACTGCCGAAATAATTACACCTCTCTCTCTCTCTCTCTCATTGACTTACACGACGTTGTAAGCCTTAATCGCGCGGTCATATCGAGAGCGTGAGAAATCGTTCGAGAATCTATCAACGTCCTCTCGGCAAGCGCACTTCCTCGTCTTGGCCAAGTAACATAGTCGTGTTATGTGCATATGTGTAAATATATATATATATATATATATATGTACGTATGTATGCTTGTATGCGTTTGCGTCCAAGCCGTCGACCGGCCATTTTTCAGCGAAACGGTCTCGAAACGAGGCGTGAGAAATCGTTAGTTTTCGGTGCCTCTGCCTCGCTCGGGGTATTCTCGCGAAAAGGGGCGAAGTAGGTGTTGTCTAATTAAGAGTTGGGTGTACAGTTTCGATTTAGCGGTAATGGCTTTGTAAATTAATTTTCGAGGTTCCAGCGCGAGCGAGTGCGGGCAAGTCTTAATATTTCGTTGCCCGATATTTCTTAGTTGAAGAGCACTGTTGATGTATATAATTGTTAATTTCATCATTCGTCGTTTAAAAATATACAAGCGTGAAATAATTTCTTGTAAATATACCTATATTGATTATTTTACTATTTTGAAAATTTTTATCAAAATATTTCGATCAAGTTTAATTTCATCTCTCGTTGTTACTCTTAATTTGATCCTGTAGTAGCTCATAAACGAAATAAACTTCATATTATCGAGAAAGATACAAAATAAAATTGACAAATTGATCAAACGTCCGTCAACTTCGAATACAGCCCTTTTATCATTGACACACCGCGCGTATGATCCTTACGCCATTCTATATATACTCCCACACAGCTCATCTCTCGTGTAAAATCGCGAGGCATGTAACATCGCCGCTTGCTCTCGCATTTAACGCGCATTAATTTGCGTCCGGTCCCCATAACATACTCTCCTCTCTCTCTCTCCCTCACACACAAGCTCCTTTCTTCCCAGAGCTTACCAAGCCGCGCATATATACACGCACTCGACAGCTCTCCTCTCTCTTAAAAGAGGGCGTGATGGGACAGGTAGTAGTAGTGCATCTCTCGCCGCTCTTTCTCTCTCTCTCTCCCTCGACTGCTCGTAAAATGGAAATCAATTACATCTACACTTAACCACTTAAACTGGTTTCGCCACGGTCTCTCGCTCTCGCACTCGCAAAGGACGCAAACTTCTCTCTCTCTCTCCCTCTCTTTCTCTCTCTCGCGAAAGAGTACCTATCTCTCTCTCTCTCTTTTCTCCCCCTCCCCTTCTTCCCTTTCTCGCTGGAGGCTCTGCGGCTCGCCGCAGATCATTCGTATCAACATAATTACAAGCTCGGAAGCCGCCGCTCGCCCCGTTTCTCTCACCTCGCTCCACCCAGCACACGCGCGCGTGCGCGCGCTCGTTGTCGAGGCCCTTTTTCGCTTGCCGCCGCCGCGTATAGCAGCCGCTGCTGCCGCCGCCGCCGACAATCTCGCGTCGTCGTGTATATGCGCGCGCGCGAGAGAAGCGGCGAGAGAGAGAGAGAGATGCGTGCGTGTACGTGGGGGCTTTGGGAATCGAATCTCTTCAGCAGAAGAGTGAGAGAGAGAGAGAGAGAGAGAGTCAAGTGTGCTGCCCTTCCTCCCTCTGCCCCTCTTGCGCACGCGGTAATTCGCCGATTCGCTTTGAACCGTGCCGACGAGAGTGTGAGAGAAAGGATATCGAGTGTGCAAGAGAAAGAGAGCGTATAAGCTTTTGTTTTAAACGCGGAGATTCCGCGCGTGAACTGAGAGCGGATTGATCGTTAGAAGAGAGAGAGAGAGAGAGAGAGAGAGAGGCAGAACAGCTGGAGAGTTATGGGAGAAGATGGTGTACAGTGTGAGGGAGATGGGATTGAAAAGTTAGAGCTTTGTTGTATTGAAGAGATGTTGGGGTAATTTGTTGTAAAAGGTGCATTGTAAAATTATGAGATACAGATGGGGTTAAGGTAAGAATGTTAGGGTTAGGGGAGTTATTGCGCACGTGTGTGTCGAATAGAATATGAACAGCACCGTCTTTGTGTTGAAGTATATGATAGAGATGTTAAAATGTATAAGGTTTTTTTGTATAATCAAAACTTCTTTTTTTTAATGTGGTGAAACACGAATACGCTGTTATTGTATATATAGTTGTAATGTGCAATAAACATGTAAATTGCTGAATTTAACAATTTGTTTTCTCTATAACATATATATATAAATTTCCTTAAAATGTTTTTTTACAAGTAGAAAAAAAATTCCATTGAGTTACTGACAAGTAGTTGATACACGCGTCAGATTCTTCTAATCTTCGCTAAAACTGTAAAGACATCATAAATTTTTTAACAAAAAACATCAGCTATATGCAAAGTTCTCGGTATGCTTATATATATATATATATATATATATATATATATATATATAAGTTCATTATCAACTGATACACGATTAGTACTGTAAACGAAGAATAACCATTTACATCGTAAGATTGATTATACTCAAGCCATTAGCGAACTCAAGACAGTACATACGCTATATATATATACTCGGCAACGTTTTCGAAAAAAAGTCGTTTGACAATTCAATCACTGACGTATAGCAGCTTCTCTTCATAATTTATAACCTTATTTATTGTCTGAGACAGCACAGAAAAAAAATCTTCCTTCAAATAAAAGCCAAAAAGGTGTCTATAAACGACGCGACAACAGATAGCGCGCTTAAGTAATTTTCATAGACAGGAAATTACGAATTAACGGTGTGAAATATTGATCGAAACGCTCATCGTACATGTATACCATTATATATATGTATAGCCTTAAGTTCTCGAAAAAGTCAGTGCTATATGTGTATATATAGCACTGACTTTTTCGTGTGTATATATATATATACACACACACACATACACACACACATAGAAATATATGTATATAGTATATACATACATATACACAAACGCGCAAGCCGTGGTCGTCGAAAAAATTTAAATAAAACCCGATAACAAAAAGTCACGCTCGTTTCTCTCAATCCCATCAAACTCGGCAGATTGGAAATTTGTAATTTAATTACCAGATAGCCCGTATCGGCGACCATTCGCCCGAGGAATAATAAAAGGCGAGGCCACAATCGCGTACTCTCTCTCTCTCACACATACACTTGTGGTATGGTATATATACACCATAGCGAGAGCTAGCTCTAACGCCTTTTTCAACGGCACGCGAGCGTTATCATCTAAATTGATTTCCATGGAGAGAAGAAAGTGTATACACATACACACACACACTGAAGGATTTATTTCGATATATCCTTTCTCTCGTATATATATATACGTTTCTATATACACTGCCTCACTTTCGTCGCGAGCGCGCGCGCGCGTGACGACAGACGTCGCTCAGGAAATTACGGAGCGTATATACACGCGCGAACCTTGGCCCCTGCGGCAAGATTAACGTCGTCCTCACGTCGTCTACACCTCTACGCATGGTGTGGCCCTTTTTTATTTTAAACGATTCTTCTTCTTTTTTCTTTTCATCTCGAGAGCAACTCTCGTGTTTTGTATTTTTGTTAGATGTGGAGTATATAACACATCCGCCTGAGCGTGAATCGCTTCCTATACGTATATATAGGATGAGTCGAGATGAGAATAAGAAGAAATAGAGGAATGAGAGAAAGGATAAAAATATCACTTTCGGTTGGATGCGCGCGCCGATGTGGAATCTGAAATTCCTGCACCTATGCGAGCTTTGCATAATCGCGCGATCGCGGATGATGCGCGGACGAACGTTTGCTGAGTCGACGACGTGAAATATATATATATATGTATATGTGTAGATGTTTTGCTTTTTTTTTTCTTCTTATATGTGTAAGAGCCGTGTGGAGGTATATTTTTGCATCCATGAATTTAATATACATCCATTTCGACAAATCTAAATCGACTGCTAAGATTTATATATTTAAGTTTTATTTAACCGTTAACGATTTATATGGGAGGTAAACTATTTATTAACAGGGGAATTACTTTTTTTAATTAAACCAAACAATAGCGCGTTTTACTCGCATATATATAGTTTATGCGTTATAACACGTTTTAATACTTCATGACGAAAAATATCAATTAAGAATACGTTTATTGGGCATACACTGATAAAGTAGTCATTTAGGTATTTTTTAGTACATATGAGCATTTATACTTCTTGCGTTTTATTGTTCGATAAATTGTCATCGCATTTTAAATTACTTTTTAAATTACTTACTAAAACTCCGACAACAAATAATTAAATGCAATCTGAATCTGAAATTTAATAACGCGTGCTAAGTACTTTCAATATTTATGCATCGTATCGCTGTCAACAAAATGAAATTTCTCTTTTTTCAGCCTTTTCTCCTCGAATTACGAAGGTATATACAAAGCAGTTATAGATTTTTTTTAAATTATTTATATTTTAATCGAATTTTGTGTATGTATTAATAATTTTTATAATTTTAGAATAATTTTATAAACTGTACGATAATGGAGGTCATTAAAGTCAATAAAACAAATGAAAAACAATCGATAAAAAGCCGTAAACTTTAATGCTTTTAATCCATATCGCTCCAGTATACCATCCAAATACTGTTCCACTTTTTAACGCAGAATACGATTTAAAAAAATATGTACTCTCTTACTCCAAATATTATATTTTTTCTTTCTTGAATAATTCACGAACTCCCCTATCTTTTTTAATGCTTTATCTATTTTCTTGAAATGATGGTTTCTTAAAACCTCAAACGCCCACAACTTAACTTTATCAAATCGTTATACCTTCAAATATTGCCTCCTTATACATTCCAAAAACCTATCCCAAAACTTCAATTCCACCCTAACCTACCTTTGGAAAAATCACCTCCCACCTCACTGAATTAATAATAAACAATCTCCCAAATAAATAACCATCAACTCTATACATTTCCCTCCCTCCTCATAAACCAAACCCATCCGATAAAACCGAACCTCCCATACATCCTCGTACCTCTCGTATACACCACGAATCTCGTATCACCTTCGTTCACCCACCCATCAGCATCAATCCATGCCACGATCTGTGCTCCGAAAATGATACGGCCCCGATATAATAATCCTGACGTTGACGCTCTCTCTCTCTCTCTCTCTCCCTGACTCGTGACCGCAAAACATGCCGCCTCTCGCTGACTATATACAGCGCACGTTTCTCCTCTCATATATATATACCTATATATACACCACGGAGGCTGCAGCTCACGTCGTCGCTCGCTCGCTAATGACCCGTCGGTCGACTCTCTCTCTCTCTCTCGTTCGAAATTGAGCATCATATATATATATATACGTGTGCACGTTTGATCTGCGGTAGGTGTACCGCGCGATCGTTCAATTTCGCTCGCGGCCGCGGCTTCCCAAGATGGCGGGTATATAGTATGCGAGAACGCGAAAGAGACTGCGAGAGAGAGAGAGAGAGAGAGTCGGTCGAAAATAATTGCGCGCTGACAAGGTGTGAAATGAATTTATTTAATTTCGGACGCGCGGCTGTAACGGAATTACACGGCAGTTGTGCACGCGCACGTGTGTGTGTGTGCGAGAAGGGGTTTCTTCTTCTGGGCTTTGAGTATGAGAGAGAGAGAGAGAGAAAAAGCTTGATGCCCTTTGAGGATGAGGATGCGAGGGCTTCCGAGTAATTAAAGAGATTTGTCACGGTCCATTTTGCCTCTTCCGTTTGTCGTTTCGAGATGTTGGGTTCGCATGTGTGTGTGTGTGCGAGACTTTATTGTTTCGTATTTTTCAGGCCTGGTTGCACGCACGATATATATACAGCCGTATGTGTGTGTGTGCGTGAGTGAGTACGGATCGCTCGATGGGAGCTGATATCGTTATTTTTTATGCGCCAAGGCGGCCGCGCGGAAGGTTTTATTGGCTCGTCGAGTGTGCAGTATTCTTTAATGAAAATACTTTGTTCATTATATATTTATGTGAAAAGTGTTTATTAGGTACTGTGAATAACGAGTTTGGACGAGCAATCAGATAGAATAAGATTTTTAACATTTTCGTCGTTATTGTTACCTTCAATGGTCCAATTGTTGATCTGCTAAGTAGACGATGTGTCATATAGCTTTTCAATATCTTTGATGCTTTTTGTTAACTGCGGCATTTTCCACTTTGTCGATTAGCGATGTAAAAATATTAAGTTAAAAATAATTATAGATGTCTTTCATGACTCAAAATAGTTTTTCATTTTTAATAGTATAAGATAAATATAAACCTTCGAAGGATAGTATTATAATAATGATATTCTAATCAAAAACCCGGAAATCAAATTTAAAAGACGACTTTTCCAAGTTCTTTAGAAAAACAAAGAATATATCAAATAAACATGAGCTCCTTTGAAGTATTTGTTTTCTTATCAATATTCACATTGGTATTCTGTATGTTACAAGGTCTTATAGTTGAGTTATATGATATGAATTGTACATAAGACTATAAAGCAATACACAATTGTTTATTCACCAAAATACGTATATTATTAATAAAAGTTCTTAGATCATCTATATCCTTCTAATTAAATATGAAATTAATACCATCAAATTATCAATAATAAATCTATATAAGAAAAGTAAACGAATAATTCGATAAAGTTATCTCATTTTATTTTAATACCATAAGAAATATGTTATAGTATATATTTTATTGATTGGTATATATATGCACTTATTTTTTTCATATAAAAATCAAAGAGGACGAAGGATAAAAGGAATGGTATAATATATAATCAAGAGAATGATAAATTAAAATAGATATACAAAAAGATTCAATTGATGAAAATCCATTTATTTTTTGTTTTATCCCTGGCGCTACACGCAGAGTTGATTCTGTGATTTCATTAAATCTACACGACTTCGTATAGTATATATACGATACTCCTTTGTTTTCTTTTTTTTTTTACTTCTTAGCCTTTTCTTTTAATATATATACAAATCTCACCGCGCCTCTCGCCTTTATGACAGAGGCAAGAGGCTAGGATTAATAATACTATTACGGTATGGTACAGCTATCACAACTCTTTCCTCACAACTCTCGTCCGCTATATATTGAGATATACACACACCAACGACGACGACGACGTAACGCACACGATTGTATCATACACATCTCTCTTTTTTTTTTTATACGCTCTCGCGACATACAATATAACACGCACACACGTATACACAATTAATTCGCTATACAACAATTGATCGTCGATATTCACAACTAAGCTTATGCGGGCTTGTTTTTTACCCTTTTTTTTCTTCTTTTGTACTATATTTACAAATGACAAAGTACGCGGTGAGAGTATAGAACTGCGTTATACACGTATACGAGAGAGTGAGAGCAGAGAAAACAGAGCTACTGGAGAAAAGTTTTTCTCTCTTGCTTGAACGTTTCCAAAGAAAACGGACTTTTTTTTCAAGACAAAGAGATTCCTTCAGCTCCGGTCGCTCACTGTCTCTCTTTATATCTCTCTTTCTCTCTTTCTCTCATTCCTCTCGCTACATACACACATACACACACACACACACATCGATTCGATCATCTCGAGTGCCTCGTATATATACACATACGTATAGCACCCGGTTTTGGTGATGGCCTTTTCCACGAGTCATCGAGGCTCTCATTCAAGTGGCTCTCGACTCTGTGTGTGCATGACGCTCTCTCTCTTCGCTTCTGGCTTCCGAACGCGCGCGCACGCACGCGTGCACAAATATCAGCTATATATATATACGCGCGTTTATGTTTTTTCGGTGATTCGCACCTTCGGCTTCACACCGAGGAGAATTGCCGCAACGACGCGTATATATATATATGTGTATATATACATCATCCATATTATATACGCGTATTTTAGGACTATGTATAAATATACGGCTAGACTATATACTATACGGTTCCGACGGGTAAAGGGTGTTTTTTCTTCTTATTCATCTTCTTCTTCTTTGGCTCCGTGTGTGGGGGTATATCTATATACGATCGAGGAGAAGGAATATATCTCTCTCACTCTATCTATCTGTTACTCTCTTGGCCGTCTAGGAGACGGTAACTGGGATAAAAACGACAAGCGTTATATATATACACGCCTGACCGTACATACAGGAGCTTTCGTTAAGGAAAGTGTGTGTGTATATACGGTTGGACTTGTGACGCGTCGTGGGTGTTTCGTTTACAACGTTTGGTGATGTGTAAAATAATAGGAGGATGTCGAGTTCTATCGTCTTTTTTTTCAAATCTTAGTTTATTATTATTTTTTTTTTCAATTTTATATAATTTTTTTTTCATTCAGAGGTTTTTAGAGGTTTTGAATTTTTATTTAGGTATAATAGGTACACTACTACTATACCATTATCGTGAAATCGATAAATTACAAAATTCAACATCGTCCTGTCATCGTCGTTTAACAATATATAATATATAATATATATTATAATTATATGTATATATATATTCGCTCGCGCGCGCGCACCGGTGTGTGTGTACAATAACATCAAAACGAACCGCATATTACAAGCGCGATATTATGTATATACTATCGAATAGCCTCGAAATGTGTATGAAACGAACACGTTCTTCTTTCGCGGAAAAAAGAACACAAGTGATAATGTACATAATAATAATAATAATATTAATAATAATATTAATAATAATAATAATAAAATTAACGAATAAGTGTGTAATACGATAACAAAAAAAAAAATTTAGCGCTACGCGGTCAGAGAGCTCTTCCAGAGGATGCACAATACCTAAATATTTTTGACATCCCAACTAAATTAAATTTTGATAATCCTTAATTTAGGGGAGTACAATTTTTGGTGTCTTCTTAAAAAAAACCGAGTAAACCCATCAATCGATAAAATAAATAAAAGCCCACATCCGAAACGAGAAAACAGACCGAGAAAAAAGTGAATCCAATCAATTCCAATAACCTCACTGTCTCCTGCACCCTCACTCTCTCTCTCTCTCTATATACCGTCTCTCTGAGCGTAACGCACCCTACCTATACACACATACTCTCACTCACTCTCACACACACACACACTTACACACATATACATCTCTACACTCGCTAGAACAAGAACTCGTCGGCGTCGCCGCCACCGCTGCCGGCGTGGGCGTTCCAGCGCTAATTGGGGCTGGCGGACGAGGATCGAGCGGCGGCCGATGCCGCGGGCGACGTCGTCGGGGGCGGGTAGGGCGCGAACCTCAGCCTTGTCGTACTGCCAGCCTGCTGCTGTTGTTGCTGCTGCTGCTGCTGTTGGTGCTGCTGTGGTGTACTACTAGCTGGGGGTGAGGCGCGCCTGGGCGAGGAGGCGATCATCGCCGCGGCGACGGCAGCCGTCGGTTGCCAGGGCCACGTCGAGCCTGGGTAGGGGTAACCACTGGCGGGGAAGGGAGGTGAGCCAGCGGATGGTGGTGGGGGTGGCGCGCCCCTAGCTGCCGCTGCGTATAGTAAAGCAGCAGAGGGAGAGGCTAGCCAGGATTGCTGTTGTGGGGTAGCTTGGTGTGGGTGGTGAGGTGGTGGTGGAGCGCCTGGATGGTGGTGGTGGCCGAGGGCGGAGGGCGAGGTCATCGCCAGGTGCTCGTACAGACGGACTGGGGGTACACCGCAGCGCACCAGCTGCTGCTCCATCAGCTCCATTGGGTCTCTGTTAACAGAAAGAGGCGAGAGTGGCGAGGTGAGTACATGTATGGATTTACGTATACGTATATATTATAAGTATGGGTATTATGAGATTGAGATGGAGGAAACGCAGCGTTGTGTGTTTATAATTGTTCTTAGATAATTTTAAAAATCTTGTGGTTGATATTACACTAGTTTTTGTCTAATAAAGTTGTATATATGTGTGTTATATAAGATGATTTCTATACGTAGTATCGAGGTATATAAGACAAGATAATGATAATGTTTATATAAAAATAAAATTGTGTACTATGTTTAGATCGAGGGTAAACTTTTATTTTTATTGCAAGTCTATGATTATACAAAACGTATAATTTTGATTTATATATACACCATAATCGTATAACATTTCTTATAGAACATATTCTATATGATATTCATATACTACGTGGAAAACACATTGATTTTACAGCAATCACAGTTGTTCCATCGAATAAATATTTATTTACGCAAATTCGAAGGTAAATTAGAATAATAATATTTAATTAAATCAACGACCTGCGACTCGAGGTACATCCCAAAACCGTCAAAATGACAAAATAATAACCCCCTTTAACATTATCTCACCGCCAGAGCTTCACGCTCTCTCTCTCTCGCACGCGCGGACCCTTCATTTCACGCGTCACGTAAACAAATTAATTTTTCAATTAACATCGCAGCCTTATACGCGCCACACACAGACACATATATAAAAAAAGAGCCGCCTTGCTGCTACCACAACTGCACACCTGTGCCCCTTCTTCTTCTCTTCGGCAAAACCGAAACGTCAGCGCTCGAACTGTCGTGGAAGAAATCCGAATATAAGATAATGACCTGTAATTAGAGAGCAGGAGGTGTCAGAGACTCGCTCGCTCGCGTGTATATATATACATATATAGCGTGTGATATCAGCCGCGGCGCGTTAATTGCGTCGACGCCGCCGCGCAACGTATATAGCGATCCCGCAATTAATCGCAAGAGCGGAAGCCACGGTAGGTATATATGTATACACGCAGGGTTGATAAGTTTGTCCTTTTTGCGTGAACGCGCGCGCGCGCGCATCATGCCTGGGATTGAGAAGGGTATCGAGTTAATCGATAGCGATCTGGCTATATATGCTGCCGGGGTAGAAGATGATGCGGGATAGAGGAAAATCGCTAGAAGGAGGAGGAGGAGGAGGAGAAGAAGGCGTGTAATGGAGAAAAGCCAGTATACGCGAGAGCGGGGATGATTTATGCTGGAATTAACCTGTTATGTAAAATGCATCGCTGCGCGGTATATACCGGCAAGCGTTGCAAGTTATATTTACGCGAAAACGTTACATTTATCTAAATTAAAAATAAATTTTTTCCACGGATTACACATCATATACGTGTACATGTATATATATCTAACTGTGCTATGTGAATTATATTCAATTAGCTGTTATATTCGTATAGATATGTATACGTACGTATACGTGTATTATATAATTTTACCGCAGTCGCGTTAAACTATATATATACACAATTCTCTTATCACTCGAAACACGGTCGAACATATATATATCAAACGGATACATTAATTTTGTAAAAAAAAAAAGAAATTATAAGGCACGATGGAATCGCGCAACGTGTGAAAGTGTGAATTTCTCGCGCGCGAAAAGTATATATACACGGTCGCGACGACGTACAATGTACTATGCGCTGCTCTCGATTCTCTCATCCGACGGCTGCATGCGCATATATATATGCGTATACGTATGTATGTGCGTGCAGTACTCGGTGCTCGCGTAACGTGATACGCGCGCGCGCGCTCTCGCCGTATAATGTGCCGGGACTTATGATCCGCGCGGTATGTGGTCCTTAAACGTCAGTGCCAGAATATGGGATCTTTTTACGCGAAACTTTTGATGAGAATTTTTTTTTTTCACGTACAAATTTTTTTATATATATATATATATATATATGTATAGTTATATGGTAAAAGTTTAATAGAGATACTAATCTTTTTTTTCATTGCTATAAAGTTGGAGAAAGAAAAAGAAATGATAAATGTTAATACATTTAAAAGTTTAAACAATTTTCACCTGGATGAAAGTTATACGTGTAAAATTTTTGTACTTCCATATATCTTACCGCGTAATCTAATGAATTTTCATTTCTCTGATATAGCCAAAGACTTTCTAAATTTCTCGTCGAAAGCCCTCAATGCGAATGAAATGACGATTGTTATACGCATATATAATATATAGCGTACCGCAAAGCAGAAAATCAAAAAACCATTTTTATATCAATTATCAATCATACTTTGTTCGTCGAATATATAGGTATATATATAGCAGCTCGATAACGATACGAGAAGAAAAAAATACCTCGCTCTTGTATTTGACTTCTAAATATTTTAAGCAAAGAATCGAGCTATATACGCGTACGCGCTCGAGCATTTATAACGTTGGAATCGAATTGATTGATGGGCTTTTTACGGGATTACGTCAAAGTCAGCATTAATCATTTTTTACGATTTACTTCATCGAACTTTCTTTTTTTTCTCCCCCTCCAGCATAGCCTCTACCAAGCCCACCAAGCGTAACCAATATAACTTTGCTCCCATCCATTTCGGAGCGTTAATGTGCAATATATTGTTTAACTCGAGCGCGGCGATAAATTAAGAAAACTCACGTTGCTAATCCCATTCCAGTATATATACGAGTTATATTAATTAACTTACACGTAATACGCCAAACAGTATGCGTATATGTTATATATTATATATATATTTTTTTTATGTAGTAAGACTCATTATATACGACTCTATTGCTTCGAAAAAAAAGAAACGTTGCAAAATATACGCACCCGGAACGCATATAACGTAATAATACACCTTCTCTCGTGGCAATTACAGCTGTCAAAATATTTCACACATCCGACTATCAATCATTCTCCTCTCAATACACCTTATAACCGTCGAAAAGCCATACTCCAAATTTGAATATATACCACATACTTTGTATATAAATATACTTCGAAAACTTGAAAAATTCCTCACGCGTACAAAAATTGCACGGCTCCCTCCTGTCTTCACGCGTATATATATAATAAAAGACACCAGGTCCTCGCCCCATCCTCTCACACACATACACGTGAAGGATTAGCCTCAGGGCTAATCGCCGTCGCGCGGACGTGCTGGACCACACATGAGGTCTTATATATATATATACGTACGTATACGTAGCTATAATACATCGACGCGGTGTATATAGTATGAGAGCCGCGCTGCTGAGCGCAGCAGCAGAATTGCCGCTGCGTATGCGCGGATTTTCTTGGAAACTCTCGCGAGGATGCGCTATATCAAGGAGATTGATTTAGAAATCGAGACGCGTAAGTAGCCGCGTATTTATTAGCGCGTATGAGTTGAGGTATGTATATATGTATATGAGAACGTATAGTGCACGGTCGAGTGTTTCCCGGGAGGGAAATAATTCGTTGCTCGCCGGATGGAAATGGAGGAGTGGATTTCGCGGAAACGCCGGTGTGGTGGTAATCGTCGTGGGTATATATGTAAGAGAAAGAGGGAGAGATGTATGTATATATGTATGAGAGATAAGTTGCTGGGTGACCTAGATGAAGAGGGGCTTTTTATTAATAGAGCTTGGAGTATGATTTGTTAGGGTGGATTTGAGTGCGTTTATGAGAACGACGCTTTCAAAAAATATATCCTGCTTCTTCTTTTATTATCTAGTATTATAGCTAATACTATATCACAATAACGTATACTCTTGCTATCGTCCACCTTACCGCATACTTCAAAAACACCACGTTCTTCAAAATCCTTCGATATTTCTCTCGCTCTCTCCCTATAATTACGAAATATATCCCTACCACAACAACAACAAAAAACACGAAAAAACCTCACCTCGTTCCCGAAAAACCCTCTGATCTCAGCATAAAACGTTTGCTATACGCCTCATAACACATAACTCCGTCGTGGCACGCAGAAACACGCGGCGACGACTGCCAAATGAGCGGTTTTTCTCTCACCAATCTCTCTCCTCGTGTCGCCCTTTTTTATATATACTCGCTCGCACGTCCTTCGCACGCAAATCGATGCGTGACACAGAAACGCCGCCCGTAATTGCTCGAGCGCAACGACGACGACGACGGCGGCGGCCGTCATTTGCAGGCATTATCGCTTTTAGCGCTTTTGCGGCGTATTAAGTGCACTTTTTTTTACGGCGACGGCGGCGGCGAGCGAGCGAGCATTATCGGCCGAGGCCTCAGGCGGATATGGGTGCGAGTTTTTTTTGAGAAGTGGAGAGAACGAGAGATGAGAAGAGGGAGAGAAGCATGGATTGGGGAGATTTTCTTATATGATGGATTGAAGAGAATGTGATTGTGAAGTAGAGATGTTGGATGTGTGTATGTGTATGTGTGTGTGGTTGTTGCGTGTTGAGAGTTTGGTGCGTATCGATTGGAGGTAATTATGAGCGGGAATGCGCACGTGTATATATATGGATGTGAATATTTAATAAGGGCTGCGATGGTTATCTGAGATTGGAATGAGGAAAAATTTTTTAAAAGCCCGCGTATAGAAATTGCATTTTTCATAAATATGTATATAACAACGAAAAAGAATCGAATATATCACGTTTCACTTATTTTCTGTTTTATTCTTTTTTTTTCATTATAATTTCTTCAAAAGAATATAATTCAATTGTGAAATTGAAAGGTATTAAAAGCGATGGTTAACTGAATAACGACGTCGAATCTCATGAGAGTCCGCGCGTGCGCGCGTTCAACCTCCTTATACTTTTATTACCGGCGCGGGCAAAATTAAATACCTCGCGAAGCGCCAAATTAAAAAATAACAGCACACGCACCCGTACATACAGCTCGCACACATACACGCGTAACAACCACCGTGAAATTCTCTTTCCACCCTCCTTTCTCTCTCTCTCTCTTTCGTATCCTCTCACCGCCTCCTTACACACACGTGTGTGTGCGCGCACACGGCCGAAAATTGCTTCATCGTGACGCGAAATTTCGCGAATGAAATTACACGTGTTCTCTCTTTCTCTCACTCTCACTCTGACCCCGTCACCTGTGCTCAAGCTACCGGAAATGACGATGCATACGTGCCCTTTCACGCCGATAACACGTATATGTATATACATACATACGTGAAAGAGAAGAATAAGGATGATCGTCATTGTGAAAGGCGCGTATTACGAACCGCATGCGCGCGTATAATATGGAAATTAAGGTATACAATAAGGGTAGCTATATGTTGTGACGCAATAAATATGTTAGTACGCGCGCGGTGTCTAATTGGCATCGCGCAGGATGCGCACACGCGCGCGCGCGAAAGCTAATTTTTATATAGCGTCGAGTCGGGACCGCCTATATGCAAGTGTGTATATATATATGAGGCGCTATTTTTATATATGCGTGGAGAGTATATAGGGAGCGAAGAGAGAGAGAGGCGGGTCTCGACCGCTCTCGATTATTTATTAAGCGTGAAGGTTCAAGTGGCGCCCGTAACTTTGATGTTAACTTTGAAATTTAAAACTCGGACGGGTTTATGGAGGGAGAGCGAGGCAAACGCGAGTGCGCGCGATGGGATGATGATTCGAGCTTGTACTATACGTATATATATATATACGCATGAGTGGTAGGTCTGTAAGGTTGGTTAAAATTAAATCGGGATGTATTTTTAATGTTTATATTAATGTGGATAATTTAGTGATTTAAAGCGGACCCCCCCCCCCCCTTCCTCCAATTAGGAGTCGTTGGGGTTTGTAAATAAAGATATTTGGGGTGTATCTGTACGGTGCGATTGGTTGCGAAATGGTTCTTTCGAAGAGGTCGGGAGTTGTTGAAAAACAGAAAAAGAATACAAAATTACACATTAACAGATATACAATTACATTGAATTCAGGTATATATTTGAATATATATTAATGAAATTGTATAGCGATCAAATTCAAACAGCCGTAGGAGTGTAAAATCAATACGAACCGCGTCGCGACACCTCAATTACAACTCCCCGCGCGTACAATCCCGGAACACACACACACACCGTCGCGCCTCTCTATCACAGCGCAGAACGTAGAGTACCTTTCGCTTGTACGCGCGCGCGCTGCCATGAACAAAACATCGCGTAGAGCAGAGAGTAACATGCAAACAAGGAAATCGCCCGTAACCGTTATATCAACGTTTAATCCCTCTACTACACAACCTCTCTCTCACTCTCACGGAATTATCTAGAGCTCGCGTGCAGCATGTAATCGGCCCCGTGGAAAGCCAAGTCCATCCCAACCCTCCCATATTCGCCTGTATGTATACCAGCGACAACAAAATAGCCGGGGAACGCGGAAAGCCCGTGCGGATTTTTCCACTAACGCGAATCTCGCCCCGGAGGCAAACGTCGGAGGATTTCTCACGCGATCCGTCGCAGCTGTCGCGCACGAGAGAACTGAGATTTTCTACACTCCTGGCTATGTATGTATGTGTATCTGCACCGCGGGTGAGGTGGAGTTAAGTTGGTTTTTTTTCTTTTCGGGAAAGGAAGGTGCGGGATCGTGAGAGAGAGAGAGAGAGTCGATGGTTGGAGAAGGTAAGAGGATAGCTGATGGTTTGAGTTTGTAAAAAGTGTAAATTGCTGCTGCTGCTGTGGTTTTTGACGCTGAAATAGTTGGTTGTAATTATGCTAATGGTTTTTGACTTTTTTTGTGAAGCAGAAACTTGACAATTTGATCTACTATACTATATAGCGATAATTTCTTTTGACAGTACGGTATTTGGTTGCAAATTTGATAATCATTTTAACACGTAAATTTATACAAACGAAGGAATAACTATGAAACCGCACGGATACTTTGAAACGTTTGAAACTCCGATGAAACGACGAAATAACGGGTTTTCGCAGCTACCGCGCGAATCGCCGCAAATACAGAAAAATTATATACATTTGTGTACACACACACATATTGAAGCTCGAATCGCATCGTTTTATGCAATGTGTGATAATGGCGACGGGCCGAGAACGCGCAATAAATTAATTTCTATCGCGCAATAAATCAAGCCTAATTAAATGTAATGTATCACCTCGTCCATCATAATGTTATAAATTGCGCTTTAATGCAGCGCCGCTTTATTATTCATTAATTCCTACAGAAACAATCGTTGCCGCTGCTGCTGCTTCTCGCGCGCGTTAATTTATCTTCGGCTATTGTACAAATATACATGTATACACGGGAGGAAAACTTTTTCTCTATTGCTCGCGCGTATCAGCGCCCATGTAACAAAAGTCCAAACTCGCGAAAACATCTTTATTTCGTAATGTGCTACGTCATCTCTATATGTATATTACATTGCGCATTCGTTATCCAAGAGACTTCAACAGTTTCATATTATTAATAGTAATTCTATTCCAGTAAAAAATATTAAACTTCTGATTATCATCGTATCCGTTATAGAATCAAAACATACGAAATGTTCTTTTAACTGAAGACATAGTAAACCGCTTATGCATGAGAATATTATACCATCGCGTTAACATCCATCGTTACCGCGCACAAAACACCGACAGCCTGCATGCACCTCATATATAGACCGCCGAAATTGGATAGACTTGCAATCCGAAACAACATCTTTCTCTTTCTCAGGCCCTAAGTACAGTCACGCGATCCGCTATATACAACGCACACGCTCTTTAATAACAATAAAACTCCTCTCACACCTGCTACGCTCGTACAATGCACAAGATCCAATATATATATGATCGATATATATATACACACTCGACTGATTCCCGCGATTTATGGAACGGGCAATTAAACGAGAAAGTCGCGCGGTGAATTCGAAGATTCCGCGAGAACTATATATATAGTATATAGTCTATTATTCGAGGCTTTCGAACCCCTTCAGGCACATAACACGGGTTGTCTGACATACACACACGCATGCGTGTATATATATGTATATATAGACGCGCGCGAGCTGTGGAAGCGAGGTATTAGGTAAGTGGTGGATAATGATAGGTTACACCCTGCGCTGATGGGCGAGTGAGAGAGAGAGAGGTGAAGAGGTATCGAACGCGAATTGAGGTTCTACCCTTCGGCAGCTTCTCGTCTGTAGTGAGAACGCGAGTGAAAGAAGGAGGGAGGGATTGGTTCCGTAAAGGTGGAGTTTAGCGCTTTTTTCAAAGGGGGGAAGAATTGGCGATGGGATTGGGGTTTCGAAAGATGGAGTACAGCTTGGATGGAATTGAAATTTAAAGAAATATCATGGTTATTCGCTTTTTGTTGTATTATGTGATATTTTTTGAAAAATTTTCTTCATTCTTGTAGATAATCAGCTACCATAACAATTGCGGTTGCTTGAAACTATACAGTTCCACTCAATCGGAAAACACTCACGTGAGTATAATAATTTTTCAACAACCCAACATCTCGTATCCCACACGTATATATTGGAAAAGGCCGCATGAATTTATTTAACAAATCTCAATTATTTTCCAATCTGCAGCGTCACGCACGCCGTTGCAAATAATTAAACACAAGGTATATATATACGTATAGGTATACACATACCGACAGACAGACTATGGGGCACTTCCAACCAATAGACACTTAACAGCTCGCGAATAAATGTTTCTCGGTACGAATTTTCTCCCGGCGCTATATACTAAACTCTCACGTGCACTGTACTGTATATATATGTATGCTTGCTTCGTTGCATGCCACTCAATCGGGCATCTGTACACTACGCGCGGGAGAGTTCGAGTATCCGACGGCTTGAGAGACAACATAATGCGAATGACATGCGTGAAGAGCAAGCGAGAGAGAGAGAGAGAGAGCGCGTGGAAAACGCTTACTTTGTCGGCGCGCGCGCACGATCGTAATGGGATGATGAATGTTATTATACGAGGTTGAAGAAAAAATAAAAAAATATTCTCTTTGGAGAAAGATAAATTTTTACGTAGTATGTATATATGCAAAGAGCTGTAGAATTTTCCACTCGCGAGATTTTCGAAAAGCGTTTCTCCGAATCGCAGCTATGTATATAAGGTATAGTGCGCAACGGTGCGGTGTATGGAATGAAAATTCGTATCTCGTGCTGCCGCAGGAGAGTTGGTATATAATGACGATAATGACGCGGGCGATGAGAGAGGAGGAGGTGTTGAGCTTCCTCCTCCTCCTCGCGAGGGCGCGAGACATGACGATGTATGTATGTATATATATTCGCGTGTACGTACCTTCGTCACGCGATGAAAAAGTTTTCTAATTGAGACGCGCGCGTACGCGCGAGTGCAAGGGAATATATAGGATGTATATCGAGCGAAGGTCGCCCGTTCGCGCTATATGAACATGAAAACGAGCGATGGTAGGTCGCTGCTGTATATATATATATATATGCAACGCGTGTGCGCGCGCGCTTCTTTTACGGTTTTTGCCGTGCTACATGAAGCCGACAAAGGTATCGTTATTGTTTCACTTTAAGGTCTGTGTGAGCGCGCGCGCGCGCGCAGATTAAACGTTTTTAACCTTATACGGGTGAGTTGAACGTGTGTATATATATGTAGGAGAGAGAGAGAGAAGCGATTTTTATTCTCAAGGTATATGTGGCCGCGGCTGGCCTGTGTTTTTTAACTCTCTGATATTTAGAAAAACGATCGTCGTAAAATTTAAATAAGTCGTCGCGGTGTGCGTGTGTAGTTATTTTTATTTATTACTTGTTTAGGTAAACGCGCGCGGTGTGGCTGTACATATAACCATGGTATGAAAAGCGGTTGGAAATATTTTTATTCTCCAGTCAATTATTTAAGCTTTTATTTTATGACTATTTTAAGGTGAAACGATTATTTACTATAAATATACTCTTTAATGTCTAATTATCATACAACAATGTGCTCTATATAAATCTCGTAATACTGAATAATTTAAAAGTTCAGATTCTTCGTTAAAAAACGCATTTTTTACTTAAAAATCATAAGACTAACTATCGCCCCTTAACCTTCAACCTAACCACTTTTCGCGTCGATAAAACAGACCTTTCTCCCCCTCAAAAAAACTGGAAGCCCGCAAAGAGAAGCTCTTTCTCTCTCTCTCTCTCTGCTCCCAAACACTCGCGAACGAGGTATACAGAGATATAGACCCCGAAAGCGAACTCGAGAAGAAGATACGCTTCTTCATCATCATCTTCTTCTTCTTCTTCTCCTCCTCCTCTCCTATATCCCCTTGCACACCAGCGCCAAAGAAATTAATAGCCATAAAATATGAATAGAAATTAGCAGGTTCGGGGTGGCGTGACGCGTTTGCTCGCTCATTTCCTTTCGGCGCGCGAGACTTCGCTCGCGTTGAAAAACAACAAAACAACGCAAAATACCCCCGACTCTCGCTCTCTCTCTCTCTCGCGCGCGCGCTCGCTCGCACACTGTGGCATGGCGAGCCTGTAATTTACCCGGCTGCCGACGCTATATACGCGCGCGAGCGCGTTCTCTTTCGTGCGTGTGCGCGGCGCGTTCTCGTCTCTTCTCAGGTGCAGAGCGCACACGCGCTTTCGCACAAAAAAAAAAGAAGAAGAGGAGCGAACCAACGCGTATATGTGTAGCGCGTATCCGCAATCTCTCTCTCTCACTCTCTTATGGTGCGAGAGTGTATTAAGTATTTTGAGAGATAACCTGTTTCCGCGCTGAGGTATATATATATACATGATGTACGTGCACGTACAACGGCGGCGATCGGGCTTTTGAAGTTTTTCAATTGATCGTTGCGTATATATGTATATGTGCGAGAAGCGAAGAGAAAGGGTTGATACGTTTGATCATTGCGAGAGCTCACGGATAAATCATCGTTTATCCGGAATTCGATGAATAATAGGAATAAAAATAACTGTCCTGGGAATATACCAAGAACGTAACGAAAATCACAGTGAATTTTCAGAACCCCGCGCTTCGACGTTTCCTACCCTAATGAAAATACCTCTCCCTCCCACCCGTATTAGCCATAATATCCCCTTCATTATTTAATTAAAGCCCTTTTCACGAACGTACACACACACAGAGAGAGAAGGAGAGAGAACGCACGATACACCCATCGTCGATAATACACAGCTGCTATATGTAGCGAATATCACACGCGCGTGTGTATGTGTGTGCGCGCATCACGCTCATGCTTTTCTCGGAAAGCTTTCAGCCAAGCAATTAACATCAAACTTTTCCGCGCCGCGCGACACACACGCACATACATACATACATACATAATACGTGAAAAGCTGCGTTAAAAAATCGGCACTCACTCGTGTTCGTGCGCGCATGCAACATACACTATATATATACTCGCATGCACGCCGCAGGGCCATCATCATCATCGTCGCCGCCGCCGCCGCCGCTGTTGCCGCGTACGGTAGGTAATGATCCGGTAATGACCCTGACGCCTCTCCTTCTCTCTCTCTCTCTTGCAAGCGAGCGAGAGCTTCAATATCGAAGCGACGGCGACGGCGGCGGCGGCAGCGGGGCCTTTGTTTTTGCGTTTTAAACGGCAGTTATTAGCTCTCATCTCCCTCTCGGCCAGCCCTCCTCTTCTTCTTCTTCGCCTTCGAGGCGGCGGTAGTAAGAGAGAGAGAGAGGGTATATATATATGTATATACGTATGCACGATAATGCGTCTCGCTAATGGGGCCGCGTGAAGAAGAGGAGGATGAAGAAGAGAAGAAGAGGAGAGAGAGAGAGCGTGTCAGGGTAATGTCCCGAGATTGAAAATCCTGGAGGGTGTCTGCGGAGGGCTTGCGCGATAGAGAAATTACGCGTATGGAGGTTGGAAGGTCGATAAAGCGGCTTTTGCTGCTTTCTTTTTTATTTTTTTTTTTTAGATCGAAAGTCGTTTAGCGATTATGCACTTACGAGTGCGCGTGAAGACGACGTAAATCAGTGCGCTATCTTCTATATTATATAGTTGAATTAAAAAATTTTTTAATTTATCGCGACGATCAAGGGTTCAAGCTGATACTTTATATACATCGAAAATAACTTTGTTTTTATTTTTTTTTAAGAAACCTATAATACGATAATCGTCAAAATATATATAAGTAAAAAAAAATATTTGGCATTATCAATAAAGCCTTTCTTTCGCTATATATATTAAATCCCGTTATTAATTCCCAGCGCATACTTTCAGCCGAAACTTCGATGAAAGTTCCATCACGACTCTCGTCAATCTTCCGAAACTTCTCGGCGTGCGTGCGAAAATTTACAGCGCTTCACTCATTCTTCCTCTACTTTCTCTCTCTCTCGTGAGCCCTCCGAAAAAGAACCCAGCAAGCAAAAAAAAAGGAGGGCATATATGCCCTGCACTTGCGAAGCTCTCTCGTCGAACTCCAAAAAGCCTGCCATAAAAAAAAACACGACCACACCGCCAGCAGGCGTAAAGCGCGCTTAGCCCGGACTGAGAGTTGATTAGCCCGATGAAAAAAAGACGGAAGCCGAACGGGAGAAGCCTCCTTCTTCGTCTTCTTCCCCTCTCTCTCTCTCTCTCTTTCGAGGTGTTATATACGAAGCGAAGAAAAACAGAGAAAGAGTGAGAGAACTCTGGCGCGAGCTCACCCCCCTGCGCGCGGCAACGGTAATGACAGGCCGGCCGCTCACGGAGCTAATATAGATGAATGCCCTGCCCTCCTCCTCCTCCTCCTCCTCCTCCTTCTCTTCGCGCTACGGGCTATATACAGCAGTTGGCAAAAAATCTCTCGCTCTCTCTCTCTCTCTCTTTCTCTTTCCCTACGGTACCAGCTAATAAAAGAGAGAGAGAGTGAGAGAGAGGGAGATAACGCGCTGCTGAGGGGGTTGAGAGAGAGAGAGAGAGAGAAAGAAGGGGGAAGCATCTATCTATCAGCGCGCGAAGTGGGCGTTGCGCGTGAGCCGCTCTCTCATTAACTCTACCGCCGCCGCCGATGTTGCGGCAGCGCGCAAACGGGCTCGAGCATGTATATAGAGAGGTGAGGAAAGTAAGAGGGAGGGATGCATTAGTCGCGCGAACGCGTCGTCGTTCTTATATATAGTACGCGCGCGCGCGAGCGCACGAGCACAGGACTGATAATTTGGGTGACCGGTCTTTAAGAGCTTTCGAAGGAGGTGGAGAAGATATGCGTGCGTGTGTAGCTTCGATTCGACCGAGAAGAATTTTTTTTTTTTTCGAACAACCGAGAGTTGAATACGTAGAGGCCAAATGTGTATTATCAATTTTGATTTCGACGGTTGTGCTTTGGGTGGTATATATATATTAAAGTTCCGCTGAATATTATAAGATACGATGAATTTTTAGATTCTTATGTATATGCGAGTGCAGTGTATACGTGTATATGTGTATCGATATTTTTATAGTACAGAGTTGGAATGAAAATTTGAAATTGTATGATAGACGTTAAAGAAGACATCGTTATAATATATCCTAATTATAAACGATGAATCGTAAAACATTAACGTGTAACATTTGACGTATACGTAACACACACATATATATGCAGTCGTGTTCTGTAATCGAATTCGAGCAATAATCCAGCACGATTATCGCTCGCTTAATAATTCACCACGCTGAATATTCATATCCACATCCGCGAACACATTTTTCCCCGATATCCATCTCTCTCTCTTTCTACCTGCATCTTCGTTCTTCCTTCGCTCTCGACATATCCTCCCTCCCCTACTCACCGACTTATATATTCATATCGCCATATATATATAGCATTCCTTATGCTCTTATCGTCAATCGACGCAAAACCCGCATATGCCACGCGCGTTAACAGCCTCATCTACACAACTCATTAACCCACTCGATATCTATCACATATATACATATAACGCTCGTGTTATAGTAGTAGTAGTACTAACGAAACGACAAATCGCGATCTCACGTAAGCTTTTTCCCCCTTATACTTAAGTGAAAACTCATGTTAAGGGTATAACCGTGACTAGGCGGATTTCGCACGATGCAGGTGTTGATTTGAGGTGGTCCCCGTGTGTATACATGTAGATTATGGAGGCTGTAGCGGTATGTGTGAGAAGAAAACAAAATTTTTTTCGGTGTATAATACGAGGGTGATTGACGCGCTTTTCTTTCGCTTTGACTTTTAAATTTCGGTATATATGATGGCCCGTCTGAAAAGGTGTCGGGCAGCCGTCACTATATGAGCAGGTTTTTAGCGGGTTGCGGCTGTATATGGAAGGTTAGAGGAGATTAGGTGGCGAGATTGGTGAGAGTATAGGCTGAGGAATGAATAGCACGCTTTGTGAGTATATAGCTTTGTTTTTACGGGACGATATGGATATTATAATTATGCTCGAAGGGGTCGTTAGAAAAGTTATATTAGCTAAGGGAGAATGTTAAAAAGTACGAAAAAAAAATAATTTTTGAAAGAGAATACTATTAAATTGAATATATATAATAATTATTAAAAATAAACTGTTTACACATCGTCTCATATATAGATTGTTTTATGTTTCGCGCGTTCGATGTAAGCACTTTAAAGAATAACTTCAGCCCACGACGAAAGTAATAAAAACGGAAAAAACCATCGGGTATTCTTTAAACGTTTCTCGCAATGTAACGGAGCAGTATTACGCCTTACAATATTGCGTTCGCATAGCAATTAAAGATCCTGCTCCTTTTTCAGCGCATATACATATATATACACACATGAACATATATATATACTCTCGAGAAAATTAATTTTCTCTCCCTTCCGCACCCGTGCACATATATGCGTGCGGGCGCAACGAGGCGTCGAGTAAAAAAATTGATTGCGTTTTAATAGCGCATTTTATGCGATTCTGGCGCGCGTGCGCGTGCGCAGATCCAAAAGAACGAATGACGAGGCGTCGAAAAACGATACAAGCTGTCGATTCTTATACCGCTATACCTATATATATATACATACATACATATATATATATGCCGTAGCTGCCAATTCAAACGAGCCGGATCGAATGGCACTTTGCACGCTCTCGGATCTTCGGAATAGAAAGAGCGCGCATTAGGAGAGCGAGAAAAAAGTAGTCGAAGGAGAAAGAGAGAGAAAGAGAAAAAGAAGTATATAAGGGTCAGAGTAGGTTGCAAAAAAAACGAAAAAAAGAAAGGAACACGCACAGGGGCCGTTTAATTTTTACGCGGACTATACGCTGGAGAGCGCGAAAGAAACAAAAGAGAGGGGCGAGACGCAACAAAGCGCGAAAAACGATACGAGGCGGATCGTGTTTCGTAATTTCGCGAGAGCGCGCACAAGCATTCGCTTCTCTTCTCTCTCTTCTCTCTTTTCTTCTGTATACGAGTTATGTATGTGTGTGTGTATATATATGTGCGTAGAAGCTCCCGTACAACTCGCGGCCCGAAATTCTCGAGGATATCGTATTGATTATGCCGTCAACCGTCTACGTGGAAACTCGCGCGCTGTATATACGCGCGCGAAAGTGAGATATCGCGTCGCGTGAGAGAAATCGCACGCCGACGATTTCACGGGGGATGTCGTGCGTTTTATTTTTTTCGCGAACGATCGTATATATGCTTATACGAAGTTTTTATGCGCGCTTTTGCAGTCAATCGCGGATGTGCGCTTGTTGTAGATTCCGTGATGTCTTGTTCAAGTCTGTATTTTTTTTTTTAATTGGAACGAAGGTTCTGACAGAACTGAAAAATTGGTTCGTATATATTATAAACGTATAGCTCTTGTTTAATGTTTTTTTTTTTTTTTTTTAACGGTACGATGTAAGCACGTGTTCGCAGATGCGGGATATTTTAATTAGCGCGCGGAATAATAAAATATGCAATAACTTTATTGTAGCTTTTGGTTATGAATTATTCACGCGCGTTCACGCTCATTCCCACGTTGAAATCAAATATGACGGACAGAGAGCTTATATATATATATAGTTCCACGCGCGCGTAGCACTGAATAATAAGTCATTTAAATATTACGCGTGCAGTCGTGAACGAAAAAGAAAAAAAAAACTCATTTATATAAATATTTTGCAAAACCCATACATAGCACATTATAATCAACCGGAAACAAATTAGCTGTACGAACGCGCATCTCCGACGTTATCGATCACTCGTAGTATAATATATATAAGAACATATAACCAACTCAATTCGCGACCTCATTTCACCTCGCGCGCAGAAAAGGGGTAGCACCAATTTTTCATCGCAATCGTCGTTCTCCTCCTTCTCTCTGTTATATACGAGTATATATGTAACAACCAAAAGGCTGAGGAACGATCATAAATTATTATATACATATACACAACTGCACAACCGTAAAACGCGAGCATCTGCGCGCGAGCGCGTGCGCGTCGTTCTACCGACTAAATATATACAAATAAGAGAGAGAAAGAGAAGCGAACGAACTCGAGTATATAATACAAAGAGAGCGAGAGGTAGAATCAAATGTAAAAATCGCTCGACAAATTCCCATAAGTGCCCTTACACACGCGAGAACACAGCCGTAATAATTAAACGCTAATTAACAAAACTCGCAGCAGCAGCAGCATATCGCGCGCGCCACCGCATAGAGAAGCGCGCGCGCGCGAGCGCCTTTCTCGCATTTCCGATATGACGATAAGGTATAACGCTATATATACCCGGCGACGTCGCGGAACAAGATATATATACCACATTCATATACGCACGCTTCTATATGTATACATATACATATATACGTATATATGTACAGAGAAGAGAGCAGGTGTGCGAGCGAGCGAACGAGCGCACGAGTTGAAATTCGCGCATATAATACGGGCGCGCATGCGCCCATTTAGCACGTTATACAAACTGCCTTCTTACAAGGATGCGATTTAATCGTGCATAATTTAGTGGACACCTCGTTCGCGGATCCCCCGACTGTATATATACCGTACACATACGTGTGTATATATATATAGATGTAAGCATGCGTATATATATATAGATACACACGCGTAATATACTTTTATGTGTGTAATTCGCAAGCTTTTTTAAGGACTTGTCGAAACTCGTTATCGGCGAATTATACCTTTCGTATATACCTGTATATATGTCTGTGTAAGCTGCGTTTCCTCTCAGTTTAATAATGCGTTTTTGAATGGTATATATATATATAGTGAGTAAAGGAGATACTCACCGGTCAAAGTCCGTCAGCCGCGATGAGTCTCTGAAGCCTTTGGCAAAGGGATTGCAGTCGATCTTCAGCTTTGTGATCTGGAAGTCATTTGTACATCGTAAAGCTTTAGCATGTAGATATATACATATATATGCGATCGTGCAATAATGTTATAAGCATGCTCGAGACTCGTTTCTCGTAATGATGTATCTTAATGAGACGAGGAGAGAGCAAAATCGAACGTCGATTGAGTCGTTGAAAAAAATTTCTCGAGCTGCGGCGCGTATCTTTTTTTTACGCTGAATTTCACATGATGATGACTTTATCGTTCGATGCCACGTTCTTCCCCCTCGGTGTTATCATTATAAATACATCGCTTTATTATGAAATAAATTTTATGTAAAACGCGAACGCGCGAAAACATATTGCTTTATTTTTCCCTCCCGACGACTCTTGTAAATCGCGTTGCGCTCGTAATGATAAAATAAGCAATGTTCGAACGAAATGGCTTACTTTGATAGTGTAACAAGAGGGAAGATTATTGATCGACACCGTTATGTAATAAGCGCTAAAGTGTTAGAATAAAGTACAGGTGTTGTATATACATATATATACTGACCAGTTGATTTTGGTAGGCGGTGACTGCAGTAAAGCTCGCAACGGGAAAGATAAAAGTCTTGTGCTCCTCTTTCTCCAGATCCGTAATCGGTGCGTTTCCGTTGTTTCTGAGCCTCACCAAGTGTATCCTCGGTTGATATCGGTGCATCGAGTTCAGTATAATCTGCGAAAACAAAAACCATACCATCTACGTTAAAAAAAAGTAAATGAAGAAGCAAGACTGTGAAATCGGCGGAAATTCCAAGAAGACTATATAGTACTATGCTTGTAACGCCTTATCTTGTTTTATCACGTGTTTATCGATTGACGCGATTTTCTGCACCGGCTTCCGGACAAAAGGCGCCAGAGGCGTGTCCCTCTCTCTCTTTCTCTCGCGCGTACCTTTTTTTTGTAAAGCTACGGCTGATCGTAAAAGTCGAAAGCATAGTATCACGCGTGTGCACATGCATACAAGTGCGGAGTTAATCGAAAAATACAAATTTTTCTTTTCTCCTCGAACGACTGTCGAACGAGGGCAGTGAGTTGAAATAAAAAAGAGAATGCAAAGAGAGAGAGAGGGAGAGAGGAAAAGAGTTAAACGAGTAATTTAAAGGGACTCGAATTCGAAACATATCGATATTATGTCGCTTGGCATCAACGTCGATACATAATCACAGTCGACGATAAAAACATGATTTTAAACGTTATAAATTTCGCATCGACGCGCACGTATAAAGTCTGTAAAACAAGTTTTGCAGTGAGAGAGAGAGAGAGAGAGAGAAAGAGAGAGTTGGCCAATCGTAACATCCCCGTGTCAATATTTGCTTAATACTCGTAACTTCATAAATAAATGTATAACGACAGCGCGGAAATAAAAATTGCCTGACAGTTTATTACGACGAGAAACTCGCGCTACTTACATTGGCAAATCGACCGGCACTTCGTCCGTTGTAAAATGAACGAATTATGATGGAAGCAGTATAATACGAATGTGTATAAAACCTGAATATTTTATGTACACATATTTAAAAACATTCTTCTCGCTCTCCCTCCCATTGCACATATAGCATTCCTCATATATATATATTCCAGTACTAAATGTAATTTCTTAACATTTGAAAAAAAGCTTATCTACAACTGCTCACACCCAAAGGAAAAACACAATTTATTATTCGATGTATGCAAACCATTACAGCGACACTGTTATCGAATCATTCGAGTCTATATGATATGCACGGCGACTATCGCAACGACTTTATTTTCCTTTGCGAGAGCAATGACGCCACCTAGCGTGTGCTCCAAGTACTATATATACTTATAGTTAAAAACTCGCAGAGATATATATGCACCCACAAATACAGTCGCACTCAACCGAATGCGTCGCTAAATCTATAAACACGCGGTTTCTCTCCCCTATGGCGATATGATCGTTATCCCGAAGGTCGCGACGAATTATACACGCGCGTGGGGCGACCGCGATAATGACTGGGTGTATATATAAGCGAGACGCGAGAAGGAGTCCTTCATTGCAATCCTATATGCGTATATGTATATATACGCGACTACTCGCATATCGACGCGACCGTAAACTCCAAAGAAGACGAAAGCAAAGGAACGAAGGTCTCTTTCGTCGTACTCGTCGTCTTTCGTCGCCTCTCTCACTCTCTCACACAAGTGTAACGCAGCTTCTTCTTTCTCGGGTTTCAAGTTCATTTCGAATTTATGGTAATAAGAGCTTGTGCACTCGTACACACCTATACATACATATACACGTATCGCCTCCGAACGATAATTACACGACGAAGACAGATATAGCGCGAGTATATGTATATATATATAAGCGAACGGAGCACGTATATGGAGGAATTTATTTTTCTGCAAAAGGCACGAGCGAGTAATTGCACGTGCAAGCGCGAGCGTGCGATTAAAAGAGTGCGGACGAGTGTGGCGAAGGACGCGATTAGGTAAACAGGAAAGACAAGAGTCGCGAGAGAGAGAGAGAGCGAACGGTGTATATTGCACTTGTCATCCTGTACGCATGTGTGTGTATATGTGTGTATATAGTGTGACAGAGGTGCGATGATGATTTCTCGTTTTTGTTTGGGGGGTGAGGCAGGATATGGTGTGATCGGTGAGAGAGAGAGAGAGGCTGGAGTTGGTATGTGCATGCATATATATATACGTGTTGAGAGAAGCAAGTTTGGGTTTTAATGTCGTTGTTATACGGGCTATTTGCTGTTTTGTATATATATAAAAGTTTGTGGTGTTTACTGTTTCTTTTTTTTTTTTTTTTTTAAGATAACTGTTGAGTTGGGGATATTATTGTGCGGGAAAACGTATGTAGATATTAAAGTAAATGGCGAATATATAATAAAATTTTATCATTTTGTCAAACAAGTTTTGATTTGAATTTTAAATTTAATTAATTGTGGACAAATTAATTAAGTAGCTTTCTGTGGTAATTATAGAGAGAAGGAAAATATATTCAAAACCATAAGGTTTATTGATATTTACATTTATCAAGTAAATTATTGCGAATCGAAGAAACTGATCCAATATTATATATACTATACCCGTATTTATAAACTGACCAAGAATAAAGAGAAAAAAAAGGAGAAGGAGAAGAATTTGATTCCATTTCGACCAAGATCCGATATATCCAATCGAGTAAAAGTGTGAAAAATCGATTATATCCTATATATCAGACGAACGAAACCAGTTTACATCGATTATGTCAAAAACGCGTTCATTCCCATCACACTTGCCCGCCTCTCTCACCTTTCCTCTGGCGAAATATCAAACGCACCGGTGCCGACGAGCTCTAACAGCCACGCGCGTGCTAATGATAATTAAAAAAAAAGGGGGCCCAAAATTATAAAATCATCTCTCTCTCTCACACACATTCTCTCCTCTCATATATACGGGCTGCTCGCACAACCTCAAAATCGCGCCGACACTTTACCCTCCTCTTCTCTTTCTCTCTCGCTCTCTCCTAATAATTTCGTAATAACACCTTCCTGTCCGCGCCGCCGCTCTCTCACCTTCGAAAACGCTCTTTCTCTCTCGAGCGCGAACCTGCGCGCGCGCGCGCTCACACGAGCTATATAATTAGAAAATTTCGGGTTACACGCGAGAGTATATATGAAGGAAAAGAGGCAGGGAGGCGATAAAGAAGAAGACGAAGAAGAGGGGGAGAGAGAGAGAAACGGCTGTACTCCACGCGACGATAATGCGCGATTATCGCCAATATGAAATACGGGGCGCAGGTGCGGTAGCGTTCTCACGACGTTAAAAAAAAATGAACATGAAAGAAACAGCAGCAGCACCAGCAGGAGTAACAGCGATGTGTGTGTGTGTCTATATATATGTGGTGTGTAGTATATGGTACGCGATGGATGTAACGCGATAAACCTGTCAGGTTCTAGCCCGGATAACTCACTCACTCTTTCTCGATCTCACTCGGGGATGCGATTTGCATTTTTTTTCGGGGATATGGGAAAGTCTCGTTTGGATGGATGACTTGAGAGATTTCGGTAGGAGACAATATATACGTGACGAGGGAAGCCGATACACACACACACACACAAAGTGTGCGCACATAAGTATACGTATATACCTAGGGTGCATGTATCACGCGAGTGACCGATTAGTATATATAGGCGTTATATAGCTGTTCTCCTTTTTTTTTATAGTTCGACATTCTTTTTTTTTTCTGTGATTCTGATTGATATGGGCGTCAACATCGATCGGAGCGCGCGATTACGCTTAATTTTATAGACCTCGGGTAAATATCGCTTGTAAGGCCAATTGTTGTTATTGTTGCATGAACGACTCGCGTATATGCGGTTTGCGGTAACAAAAAAAGAGCGCGATCCGTGGGTGTTTTTATCACTCTACAATTTTATATACACGGTTACGGAGAAGAGAGAGAGATGTTTTTTTTTTATCGAATTAAACTCAATGCCGGAGAGACGACAAGTCGGGCGCGCGTGTGTGTGTGCTGTGTTCGCTACATATATAGGGTAATTAAGCGGAATCGGACATTTGCATGAATTAGCGATAATCCGCGTTTACGTCGTGTTCGAGGATAAAACTCTGTATATTGTACGTGCTTTTTTTTCGGTCGCACGAGCGTATATATATACGTACTTTGTGTGTTTTTTTTTTGTTTCGTATATATAAATGTATAGGTATAATTTATGATTGGGAGTGCGAAAAAAGAGTGGAGACGCGCGCGTGCGTGCGCGTGCGGGTAAAAGGAGTGTATATGGTAATGGCCTGATAAAAGGTGTTATATATTACACGCGCTAACTTGATGATTCAATCGTTCTTTAATTCACGATAAAAGCGACGGATTTGGGAAGTTCATTATACAAATTGTTGTAAAAATAGAATTTTTTTCCCGTATTTTTTGTTTTTTTTGAGCATTTTTGGTCATCGAAACAAAGACACGCGTATTATAGTATAGTGGGTCGATTAGTAGCCGTCAAGTGGGTCTACTGGACGATAAATCTTTTGGAAAAAGTTAATGGATGCTTTTAACAATGTGTAAAATTTTAAATGACCGTATATATACATATAATTGATAGAGATGTTATTTTACGATGCACATATATACACACGCAGTAAAAAAAAAAGGCTATCGTTAGGTTTTCATTTTTGAAAAATTCCAAAAATGCACGTCTTCACCGCATATACAACCACCTAACAGAAACTCTTGCCTCTGTTGCCAAAAAATTTCATCACCCTCTATATACATCTACACTTGAAAAATCCGAAAAGTTACACAATCTACCTGCGCCTTAACACACACGCAAAAACAATATCCAGCATCTCAACTCTTTCTCTATAACACACGCGTTAGCTCGACACATCATACGAGATAAACTCCCAACGGTATATAGTGACAACGAAGACGAGACAACGCGAAGCGACGCCTACTCTATATAGGTACGAGCGACACGCGCGTTCACTTATACACATCCATATACATATATACGCACGCGTGTGAGTGAGCGAGTGGCGCGCGAGCGAGCAAGCGCGATTTGCATGTGGCGATTTATCAAACGGCGCGCCAGCCATGTAATACACGTTGATAGCGGCATTAAGCGCTCGATTTATGCGGCTTTTTTGCACTCGCGTATACACTTCGCTCGCTCGCTCTCGCGCGTTATAACGGAGACGCATAATAGCGCGCGCACGTAAAACGCCAAAGGAATTTCTTTTCTCCGCAACGCTTAATACGCGCCAACCGCGCGTTATAGTTTTCTCGTTTTTTTTCTTCCTTCTCTCCCTCTCTCTCTCTCTCTCTTTCGTGTGCCTTTTTTTCTGCTTGCCACGCAGAAAAAGCCAGAGAGCTCGCGCGCGCGCGAGTCGAAGCGGTTATTAAAGCATTACCCTCGTTTATCGGTAACGCGTTTACGCGCGTATGTGTAAGGCGGGTAATTACGCAATGCGTGTATAGAGTGCGTTAATTGAGAAGGAGAGTATGATATAGAAGAGAGGGAGAAAGAGAGAGATTTCGCGCGGTAAGTTTTTAAGATTGAATGATGGATCGATGATCGGCGGGTGGAATGGATAAGAGAGAGAGAGAGAGATTGTTGAGATATTTCGGAGCATGGATGTAGGTCGACTGCTACCGGGTAAATAGGAGTGACTGGTCGACTTCGATGCGCGTGATATGTGTTTTTCTAGCGCGATCTCGCTGAAAGGAACGATTTGCGAACGCGAGGTAAGTGTAACGGTAGGCGAGTCGGTAGCTATATATATTGCGGTTCGCATACATATATATACATAGCATTGAGTGTTTTTGTTGCAGAAAATAGTTTCGCGAGTTTGCCCATGATGGATGTGAGTGGAGAAAGAGAGAGAGAGAGAGAGAGAAAGAAGAGAGAAAAAAAATTGTTCGGAATAATTAATCGGTACCGATTTGCCTTTGAAAAGGCAGGGTGACGTTTATAACGCTTCGTAGAACCGATTTTTTTCTTCTACTTTTTTTTTTTAACACGACGACTGGCGCGTCAGGAATGTAAGTCCGGTATATCCAATGAAATCATCAGAGTATATGCGGTGAAAAGAGAAAGAAACGATTTTTTAAGGAGGCAAAAAGTATAATAACAATAATATACCAATTACAAAGATTATTTTGTATTTTACAGTTGGAAAAAAAAAGTGTCACCAAGGCAGTAAGATCGACCATTATTCGAATACTTTCTAAAAAGGTACACGCACATGTGCACACGTGTATGTATATGTGACGAGTTTCTCGTATTCTATCGGCTTAAGGCGCCTCTCTTCCTCTCTCTCTCTCTCACTCTTTCAAGCAACCGGACGAAGAATCGACGAGATAACGATAATGGGAGGAAGAAATCCTGAAATTTATCGACGGCGGATTAGCGCGACGAGAACTGTTATTTCCTCTCAGCGCCCGAAAACCAATAATAAAGACGAATAATTCACGCGCGCATTATAGCTATAATATGGACATTTTTTTTTCGACCCAATCGTCCGCGATTATTTATCGGCCGTAACCTTACGCCTCAAAGCGTTATCTGCATAATTTTCTAATATTTAAGAGAGATATATATGCTGCGGGAGGATTAGCAGCAGCGCGATAGCGGGAAAAACGCGAAAATACGATTAGAGCAGTTTAAAGTTTTCTAGTATAATATTCGATGCAATATTGTACAACGAGTCGCGTCGGAAAAGGAACATTACTCGCTAATAAAATGTCTTCGTATTCTCCCCCGATTCTCGAATATATATATCTACACGCTAATGATTCGATCCTTTTACCACGTTTATCTCTCTCTTTCTCTCTGTCTTATACTTACGCGTGTATGTGCGTGCGACTACTAAAATTTTATTGAAAGATGATGTTTTACGTCAGTTTTAGCAGCTCGTATAATAAACTTTATTCAGCGGGTGCGAGCGTGCGTGCGCGCGCAAGGAGTCGAGGGAAAAAAAATTTGCGCAGATTAGCGCGCAATTTATGGCCCGCAGCTCCTTAACATATGTAAATATATGAGCGAGAGCGCGCGAGTATAAGAGAGAGAGAGAAAGAGAAGAGAGGGGAGAAAGAAGAAGAAGAAGAAGAATAAGAGAGAAAGAAAGAAACGACGAGCGACCGGCTAAATCTCTATTTTAATCCTCGAAAATTATGAAAAACACGAAGTCGAGGAGACCGGACACTTATCACTCGTCGCCGCGAGGCTGGCGAACGCTGAAAGGCAATGTCAGTATATTAAGGGAGTGTTAAAACGGTCCGGCCGTTGGCACGTTTCACTGTATCTGTGCTCACGTATATATATATATATATATTTTATACATATACGCGACCACTTAGAAATGCACGACCGTTCGGATTTCTGTCTCCGACTCTAATAAAGATATCTTAACGACGTGTGTTTGACGATAACGGCCGGACGAGCCTCGGCCACATGCATATACACGTATATGTATAAATGCGTCTTATATGGAATACATATATATATATATATATAGAAGAGAAAGAGTACGCGCGTACGTTCGGACACCCGGAAATGGACGTCGAATTGATGTTCGAAGAAATTTATTCTCGTGTCGCACTTAAAGCCCGCGGAGTCGAAATTCTTCTCCGCGCGCCTGTGATGGCAGAGGAGGGAGGAGAAGAAGAATTTATTGGCCTTTTTTATTTCACGGTCGTTTATATAGGTGGGGCGTCTCTATATACGACGATCGAAGAGAGAGAGAGAGAGAGAGAGAGAGAGAAAAAAAGACGAACCGAGTATATAGAGGAATGGATATTTAGAAAAACCTACGCTCGAAGTTTATGGATGTCCCGGGTAAAGTGTGAATGACGATTTTTGCCAATTAGCGAAATGTAGAATGCGCGTTAGTTTAAGTTATTGCCGATCGCCGGGATTTTTATATATCATATATATACAGGTGTGTGTATATATATATATTCGTTGGCGTGCTGAGAGACCAAGAGGCTGGTTTCAGCGAAGATTTATGAAATGTGTTGATGTAGCCAAACGACTCTTTAGATTACGGAATTATTTTTGGACCGCGCGTAATTATACACACGGTCGTCGCACGCGTTGTATACATATGTATACATATACATATAATGAATCGTCATTGAAGCACAATATATAATTTCGAAATGTTAAATCGAGGAATAGCCTACTCTTATTTAAATAAAGAATATGTATATGTATAAAAAGAAATATCCAATTCTTATTATATCTTTCGAATATATATAGCTATGTTTCTCACTCACCGCACCGTGCAGCAGTCATATATATTTATTTCACTTCGATACACACACACACATATTACTGTATTCACGGTATATACCTCATCATCCACAAAGACCTATACGCGTGCATTCAAAACAAGCCTCGCTGCGATGCCGTGTGCGTGATGGATATGTTAATATACACGCTGCCGTAAGTCTATCCGGCTCTCTTTTCGCATTTCTCTCTCTCTCTCTCTCTCTCTTATACTCATTCTCGCCCGAAGTATAGAAACTTTACACGCCATTTCACCTTTCTCGTATAGGCAACAGTAAGTGCGTGAGTGCTGCTGCAACAGCTGATCGCGACGTCCGTCCAAATTCAAATTCACCTAATCTATTCTTTTCATATATATATACACCATACCTACATATGTATATATTTATACGCACGCGTGTGCACGTATAACATATAAACTCTTTTTTTCTCTCAAAAAACTCAGCGGAAATTAGCATTCGTACGGGAAAAGTCACGTTTTTCTTCCTCTCTTGCTATATATACTTGCTCACTTGGCGTCTCGATTTCACTCGCGCCCTAATAATATACCCGCGAGATCGTGAGAACGCGTTTCGCGATCGGGAGAGGCGGCTCTCTCTCTCTCTCTCTTTTTCTCTCTCCCATACACCTAATTTCATTAAGTCACCGAGCGTAACACGACACTCGAGTTCGCGAGCGCATGTGTATAGAGAAAAATGTGTATACGAGTGTGAGCGTAAGTACGGGTTGTTGCCGACGGTTGTAACGCACGAGTGTGGATATGTGTGTTGGTATATAAGAGTATATATATATATATATAGGAGAGAAGAGGAAACGACGCGAGAGCGAAGGAGGAAATGTATGTGCGAGTTACGAAACACGCGGTATGTTGCAGTGTGATGATGAGTCGTTTCTTGATTTGCACCGCGCCACGCGCGTTATGTGTGAGGTGGTATAATCTTTCTCCTTGTGGTTAGAGCAAGAGATTTTTTCTTTTTTCATCAATCTTCTAATAGTAATGATGGATCTATTATAGCCTTTGCTACGATAATGAGATCGTAAACGTATCGTAAAATGTACGTACATATATATACAAAAACACTCTTAAATAACCGACGTTTATATAAAAATTATATACGCATCAATTCATAGAACCCTTTAAACAATCATTTTCAAAAAAAAAAAATACGACGTTCTCGAATACCCATCAACAAGAAACCACCTACTATATACTATTATAACCATCACTATACACAACGGCTCCGAAAAACGTCATCTCTTCGCGTCTGCACACGTTCGCTCGCTCGCTATAATTGATTTCGCGTCAGCCACTCGCTGCTCCTGCGCTACCACACACTCCTCTCTCTCTCTCTCCGTTTTATATCGCACCTTCGCTGCGGCTCTCCGCGCGCGCGCAGGTGAAGTACGCTCACAGGACCACCGTGTAGTACGCTGAGCGCACGGCGGGGGTCTCCGCAAGAGAACCTCGCTCTCTTATAATATCACGTCGTGTGTATATATATATACGAAACGATGAAATAGTGGCCGTCGCGCGCGCGCTACGCAGGAATGCGCTCGAGAGAGAGAGAGAGAGAGAGAGAGAACGGGTGCTGCTGCGTTGTATATACATATAGAAAGAGGTGGATGCCTCAACCGGAACTCGGTAAGTGTGGAAGAAAGAAAAGGAGAGAGAGTGTGTGTGTGTGTGTGTTTGGATAGGATTGAAGGTTTTTAAGTAGCTGCGGGTGTTGGACTCGGAGAGTAATGTGTCAATGGGTATATCTATATATATATATAAGAAGTGAATGTGTGAAATTCTCGGTTGGGTATGTATTAATAGGGTGTTTCACGTGCGCTCGGTTATAAAGTATATACGCGCAAAAGAAAAATATAGAGAGGGATTTTTCGAAAATTTGAGAAAACTTGTTATATAGCCGCGATTACGCGTGTAATTCACGCGCGTGTGTGCAAGTAGCTAATTTCGATAATACCCGGGCTCAATGTTGTTGTTGGAAAACCATTTGCAAAAGAGCTCTATCGGTATATATATAGATATATATACGCGTATATACTATATACGCGCGAAAGTCGTTGGCGGGCGGCTAATGCGCGCTCGTAAAAATGAGTGATCTGATTATAGCCGGGCGATTTGCGTCAGTTTTAATAGCAAAGTCTCGTATATAGAGAGAAAGAGAGACGGTAACAGCAGCAGCGGCGGCCGTTTACATTTGAAGTCGACTTATGTGATTTTCTTTTTTTCCTTTTTCCATCGACTATATATACTATTCCCATTTACGTCAATAACATTTTCGTATATTTCGTCTAATTGTACGTTTCGACCTATAAATCCATCATATATATACTTAAAATTCACGTCTATCGTTCGCATAGTCCTTATTGTACGGGTAATCGATATAATAGGCATTTTGAACGCACCGCTATATACATTTTTTTTTCCTCCTACAGTCTTTACAAGCCATAGCATATAGCCGTCTTTTTTTTTAATCTTTTAAAAAAATTAAGGTCAAATACCTTTTTCAGACCACTAGTTTTGAAACATTTTCAACACCGTATAATTCCTGCGCCACTGTATATATAGATATATATTTATACAATGTACACCTGTAATATAACGTGCGCGTGCATATATATATAGCGAAGGGAGTCGAGAGAGAATTTCTCAAATCACAGCGTCGCTGCGCCTTTGGAAATTACAGCCGTGCGCTTATATACTCGCGCCTTTTTTTTAAATCGTTTTTCATTGAAAACTATTAATTTTTTTCTCTCTCACACAGCATACGTATAATACACATAAAGAATCGCATGCGGGAGTTCGATATAATTTAACTCTTTCACAAACTGTTTTGTCACTCGCCGCTTAATTCGTTCAAGCCATACTGAGTTATTATCTCACACACTCTCTCACTCGCACTCACTCGGGTCTTGCGGGTAGAAGAGATAAATAAATGACGTTAAATCAGAGCTAACTGCCTGAGACTTGATTAAATTTTCGAGCGCTCGTAAATCCTGTGCATATGCGTGTATGTATGTGTGGCGTTATACTCTTTGCACGCAGCGTATATATATAGTGTATATATATGTATGTATATTTGCGCTTATAACGAAACGTATACACGAGAGCTGGCGATAAATGTAACGATAAATATTTTTAAACAACTGGCTGATGGTATAATTGATTATATAAATTTAATGTCTTAATACTATGGATAAAACTTATATGATATACACCGAAAAGCTAATTAATTAAGACAAATTTATAATTCACCGATTATAGTAGTCTGATTAATATCTAAAAAAAAATCTACACTACTTCGCATATAAATATACATCTCGTCGTCATATTTTTTCGTACAATATACCGAAAAAAAAGAAGTTCTCTCGCGACATCTTTTTTTCGCGCTGAAATCCAACCCAAAAACTAACTTACAACGACGTGTCACCGAAAAATTAAAAAACGCGCGATAAAAGCTTCTCACACTCCTCTCTCTCTCTCTCTCTCTCTCTCTCTCTCCCATCTCAAATCCTCAAATTAACGCTTCGCACGTATCCGAAAAAATTCCAGAAAAATTCACGCGCAGCAGGACATCACCACTATACCACCACCATCACCACCCAACCGTAAAAAAAAAGAAAAGAAAAACCTGCGTTCTGTCCTCTTCTTAATCCTCCACCTTCACCTTCTCACACACATACATACTACACACATACACCTTGATGGTATTTATTCCACACGTATATATATACACGCATCGCCTCGGGCCTATCGCGTAACGCGGTTGCCCGATTACACGCTCGCTCCTGCGTGCATTGTACCCTCTCTCACTCTCTCTCTCTCTCTTTCTCTTCGTATACGTATATAAGACACCCGCGGTGCACACACACACATACATACCTCTATAACTACATACACACACACATATAGGTATATATATACGCAAGTGATCATCATGACAAAGGCCCCCGCGGGCGCGCGAGGCGTCCTCTCAATTTATTAGCTTATAGGTATATATCCTCGTCGTAGCCACCAAGACACACACGCACACCTATACGAGTGCGTTATATATACGCGTATATACATGTATACGTATATACGCTAGTAGTAGTAGTAGTAGGTATAGGAAAGGTACGAAGGGGACCTACCGCGAGAGGCGTTTATGCGCGCATTACCGCGGTGGGGCTCTCGTAAAGTCGCCGGTGTATCGCTCGCTCGCGCGCGCGTTCTACGTCGCCAACGCGATAAGCAAGCTTTTTACTCTTGTTGTATAGGTACACGAAGGTGTAGCTTTTTCGTTTTTGGTTTTTCACGACGACGTCGCCGCAGTCTTTATATATATATATACATATACCGAAGCCGGCCTAGAGGAATTGCCGTTTTAATTGTCATTACGGCGAAGGTAAAGTCAAGGAGTTTACGAGTGTGACGAGTATACGCGCGCGCGTCGCTCGTGCAATGCTGCGGGTGTGAATAATCGTAATTGGGTATTTGCGGCAAATGGCCTTTTGGCTTTTTGTCGTCGTCGTTGTCGCTGCTGTTTTTGTTTTGTATATATATATATTATATATGTGTGTGCGGCTTGTTTTCGCGCAGTATATTACATAGCTTTATCGAGGATAAGCAGTAATTTTTTTTAATAAGGAGTCAAATTACCGATCTTTTACTGCCTGTTATTGTGACGATAAAAATTAACGTTAAACCTTATAATGACCCACGAAGCGGCTATTAAAATATATATAACAATATTGCGTTGGCTTATAATATATGTACGCTTAGCGTACAAAACAAACACGCACGAACGCTTCTTTTTTTTATCGCTACACCGCTAATCATCATATATGCTATAGCTATATATATATATATATAATACAAAACGCCCAAATCTGATGTACCGGAAAACAACTAACTATATGCGCGCTTAAATATATGAAAAAAATAACGTAGGAAAAGCGGGTAATTTCCCGCGGCGTTATAACTCGGCGCTGGGCTTATCGCCGGCGTTAAATCGAAATAGTAAAGACGAGTGATATATGGGGACGCCATTAACGAGTATAACGGCGCGTGTATGCGTACGTATATATATATATACATATCTATATATACATACGCGCGTCATATACGCGCAAAGGTGCGATCGCCACTCGCGCGTGTTAAGCCGCGCGCAGATTGCCTCGTCATCGATCCAGTTTACACGAGCAACGAGTATCATATGTGTGTGTATGTGCGTTTGGCTTTTGCGCTCGTGTCGGGTATTTCCTTGTCGTTGTTTCTTTTATTTAATAAGCTACGACGAGTGATATTTTTAGGATAAAGGAGGTGGCCTGGAAATTTCGCGTCGTATTGATGTAATTTATAGGTTTTTTTTTATATATAGTTTTTATATAAGAGGTGTATATGAGTGATAGGTATAGAAGTTTGATTAGATTACCGTTATGATATTAGAAATATTTTTCAATGATTTCCTCATGAAGAAAACCGAATAATATCCAATTTACTTCCCATATAATTCACAAAACGAGGCGTTTTCACAAAACGTTTCCAAACAACCTGGACCGGAAGTAATCCTCTCTCAACCTCTGTATACTAAACCCGAAAAAAACACACACACATCGAGTACAATCAAAACACAATAACGATCCCCATAATCCCTGAACAACGGAGCTACGACAAACAACTGCAGCAGTGTCGCTTATACCCTACTCGTATTAACAGTCACGTATATATACACATACACACACAGGTATATATATACATATACCTACACACGCGTGCGCGTTAACCATTGACTCCGCATCCTTCTTAACAATAGACGACCGGCCTATAAGAACAACAACGCGTCTGTAATATCCTTGGCCTTCTATGACTCTAAATACGCGTGGAAAATCGGATTTCCACGGGTGGCAGCGGTGGCAGCAAACACACAGTCAGTCAGTCAGTCAAGAGAGCAAGCGCGCGCGCGCAACGACCTTCGAGACGCGTGCCACGCGCCAACGACGATCACCTACAGCGCGGACCGGCACGCGTAAAAGTGTAGTAAGTCTTATAACGTGTATATATATATCCTATTTTTATATAATGTATGTAACCTTGAGAGAAGTTGTTGGTCGGTATTCCTTCATGATATTCGGACGTGTTTTTGGAAAGAGAAGGTATCGGTGGCGTAGTGATATTGTTTAAAAGAAAGAGAGAGTGAGAGTGAGTTCGTGCTGTTCGAGAGAAGCGAAGCGCAGCATACTGTGACGAATTTTAAAACGTAGTAGGGGTTTTTCTCGTGAGTGATAAGGGTGTATAATGGGCGGTGAAGGTTGTTTCGAGATGTTGTGGGAGCAAGGTCATGTGTTTTCACCCGATGCGGTAATTAAAAATGGAAAACAATAGGTAAACAGTGGTGGGACAAAGGTTTCTTTATACTCTCGTATATAGAAAAAAAGAAATCCGATATAACAATTATTATTCGAATGCATTATATTATTACATAATAGCAGGTCTGAGGTAAAACCAACAAACATCACTATTATACGCACCCTCTCGAGATAAAGATGTATGTATACTCGTCCTCCCCTTCCTAAAAGCATAGCAATCTATCCTGTAATCTCCGCATTAGAAACCCTCTTGCTTAAAAGCCGCGCATTACCTCAATGGTGACTCCACACTTTTCCTCTCTCTCTCGAAAAACTCTCCCGAACCCCATTAGCATTCGCTCTCAGCGCTAAACAGCTGTTAAAAATCGACGAATCTCTCTTGTGATCCCTTATCTCTCTACCCACCCACACACACACATATATCTTACCTGTCCCTGTTTGTCCATCTCGTTGTTGGTCAATTTGACCTTTTCGAATGAGACGACCTGCTTGCTAAGTTGCTCGCCGTTGAACGGTGAATCTGGATGTACGTAGAGACGTGGAGGCGCAGGTGGATCAGCTTTGCCTGCAACGAGCCACGAACTCTTGTGGTAGGCGTAGCGGTAACGCTTGTTGTCTACCGGTACGATGTCCATGACGACGGCGTAGGTAGCGTCGCTGCGCAAACCGCTGAAGGAGACACGACACGTAGGGAACATGCGTCTGTGAAAAGAAAAAGAACGTGCGTGTTTGTGAGAAAAATGTTATATCGGTGTAGAAATTATTATTGAAATAAGGAGAAATGTTGTGCTATATTTATCAAGGTTATGTAATTATATTGAATATAAGTTATTTATAACCTAATAATTTTGAAAATATTATGTTTTTTCAATAAATTATATATCTACAGCACGCAGCAAGTGAATGAATCGATATAATCTTTCCTTTCATTCGGTTATTATGTATACGCATCGTGAAATATATACCGCTCCGTGCGCACATTCAGACCGCACGATGACAACAAAAAATTTCTAGTTCGATCCGACACCTTTTCGTACAGGACAGCTGGGCATGTAAAATTCTGCGCAAAATTCTGCATTATGAATACTCCTCATCCAGGTATATCTTATATATATATATATCCCACCTTTTCCTATACTCTTTTTCTCCTCAACCTCATACTTAATCAATCCCACATATCATCAGACGCGTCTTCAGAGGTTAACCAACGTAATGTCGACGCCTCGCTCATGCGACGGACAACCACGCGTTTGTCCTGGCCAATGCAATCCTCGCAACCAGAACCACAACAACAACAGTCATCCAAGATGCAGCAACAACTTTGGTTGTCAACCTTTACACCGTGCGAATGTGCTCAACCACAACGTTTATTATCAACACGAGTTCTCGCTGTTCTCGCGCAAAACACAGACAGATCGAGAACGAAACCAACCGGATACCTTAGAAACCGGAGGAAATGGTGTAGTAAATGGTCATGGCGACGGTCTGACTCTGGAGGACAGGAAGTTTATAGAGAAGCTAACGCGACGATTGGAAGCACGAAGACGCGCGCGTACACGAGGTCGAGCTGTTTGGGTGAGGAAGATTACGATTTTTCTGGTGTTCTTCTTCCTACACGGTTGTATTGCAGCACTAGCGAGGAACCACAGCCAGTATCAGACGTTCCTCGCAACGCAGTTCTGCGGGTTTATTACAATCATGTTCTGGGATGATTGGACGTGATTTTTTTTATATATATATAAATACAGAAGTGCGGAAATTTTGTGTGTAGAGTGTGAAATAAATGTATATGTATATCGGGGTTCTCTGTCTGTCCGTCTAATGTCGTGTTATAGTTTTTGGAAACCGTGCTTGTCTATATATCAAAAGTATTTGTGACCAAACTATGTATATATATATATATATATACCGTTACAATCATGTACTATACGATAATATCGTTGGCTTGAAAAAAAAGAAAAAATACATTCTCGTCCCGCAACTATTTCAAACGACTTTTGACATACTATTACATATATATAACATAGAAATTACAATATGAAAAGGCAAAATATATGCGAAAATGTATATTAATACCGGATTAAAGTCACACACGCGCAGCCTTATATATGTACATCACGAAACTTTCAAACTCCGAAAAGATTAATCCCCTCCATTACACGATAACATTGAAAAAAAAAAGAAAAGAAAAACCTTTTTACCTACCGGGATAACCCGTAAATTCGCATATATAGTATATATATCGAAACCACGCGTGTACTTCTTATCTCTTAGCTTACGATCGGTCGTCCACATCGGCGACGAAACCGTAAATTTCAACGCGCGTCCATCAATCAATTATATCGCTAATTCGCCTTCGGGCAATTAATATACGAGCGCGATATTAGGCACAAAGGTGCCGCCGCGTGTTTGCTGAGTTAACGACTGTATATATATATATATATATGTGTGTGCGTGTATATACACGTGTGCTCGACGCGCGTTGCAATGTGTATACGGCCAGGTGTTGTTGTCACTGTTATAATTACAAGTCGCCGTGCCGAGTTGACGGCAGGTAAAAAAGTCTCTCTTCCGTTTCGCATGTCAGTATGGATATAATCGTGTAGTCGAACGTATTGACAACTGGTTGAGAGATTCTAAAGGGAAAGCCTGTAATGAGGCAATTTCTTCTTTTTATTTTTTAATTGCATTTTTTTCGAATATCTGCGCTCTGTTGTTATACAGGTATTCCATTTTCAAAAATCATGATTAAATCAAGCCAGAGTATATCAGTCTTTAACTACATTCCATCACAGCATCCTTGCTATACATCTATATACCTATATACCTTCTCTAACAACCACACTATACCACACTAAACTTTATCAAATTATCTCTCTCACTTCACTCATGCCATCATCTCCCTAACAACTTTCAGAAGCTGTAAATTCCTGCGCGCCTTTTCTCTCGCGACCAACCTCCTCCCCCAAAAAAAAAACACTAACGTCCTAAGCACATGTACAGAAGCGCACGCGTATACATTATAATAAGCCTCTCGCATATATACATATACATATATACGTGAGACAGCTCGGCATTGTAGAACGTCCCTGAGGCGTATATATATAGTTGTGTGCATCGCATGCGTCCTCGTGCGCGCGCTCGCACAAAACTGTACATGCACAGCACACTATATATATACCTATATACGCGCACCGCTGCTGATGAAGGGTTCGCGTGCAGAGCTCACTCGTGCGCGCACCTTCCGTACGATATATATGTGTATGTATGTATATAAATGTACAATATATATAACACACGCGCAGAGAATCGTCGAGGCTGAATGTATAACATATTTTTCGTGCGATTGTGTGTCTTGCCGCGTGTATGCACCCGGAGAGAAGTATTTTTTTTTTTTATAATAATACCTCGCTAATCCGCGAGCGAATTTTCGCCGCGTTCGCTCGTTAGCGCGTTGTTATATATTTCTCTTTTTTTTCGTTGTCGTCGTCGTATCGCGATCGGATGTGTAGAATTAGTCGTTACATAATCACACGTGTATGTATGTGTGCGCTGCGTACTGTATTGGACTCTTTTATTTTTCTTTTACAATTTCGTTGTATTTTTTCCTTTTTTTTCTCTTCTTTTTTTTTTAATAATTATATCGGATACCGTATTATATACGCTATGTTCGAATGAAAGAGCGTGCAGCGAACCGATGACTCACGGTTCTTCTTCTTCTTCTCTCTCTCAATTGCAAATTAATCCTTTTGTTTGCTATATCCCTGCGCCCATTCATCGAGCAAACACACGGCGCGCACGCTTTCTTATTATTTGTACGTGCATATTTACTCGCACCCCTTTCACGAAGAACTTTAACGTTGCACAACTGCACTCGCCCATATACATATAGCTTTTCATCCTTCTCGCACACGCGCAGGCGCGAAACAGTATTTGCGCGAAAGAGACCGCGCGTATCCTATCATCGACGCGTATGTATATATATAGACGCACTTACAAAGGGCTCATTCACGCGCGTGCGCAGGGCGTATAATGGTGATAATGACGGTAATAACGGAGTGACGTCTTTATTGTCGATGTAAGAGAGAGAGAAAGAGAGAGAGTGTGTAAGCGACAATAGTGTACGTATGTATGTATATATGTAAGGTGTCTTTTATAACCCGCTTCGAAAGTTGTTGGTAATGATGATAGTCGTAACGATAGCGATAATGACACGCTGACGCGACGGCGCCGTGCGCACGACTCGCTTTTAAACATCGTGTACATACTGGTATGTATATATGTATATGTATACACCTGATGCCGCGTGGCGAATTTTGTCAATTTCGTTTCGTTCGTTCTTTCATGCGGCTACGAAATTCTTGTGGATGTTGCGGTTTTAAGGTGAAAAAGAAAGGTGCGTGCGCGTTTCTGCAAATGTTTGTAATTTCGAGAATTCGGATTAAATTTTGTGTAAAGACGTTTTCGTTTGTATAATATATATAGAGAGATATGTACGTATGCGCTACGTATACATTTAAATGAAAAACGCGCATTAATAACTCGATTATCCTCATTTGTAAGCGCGATGCTTATTTTAATTCCTGTGCGTATACAGTTCGCAGCTTTCGTGTGAATATAAATAACACAGAAAAGGTAGCAAATAACACGTGCGAAGCTGCAGCTCACCTCGCTCTTCCGAATTTAAATAAAAATTCTCGCACTATACGCTTGCACCTTGTATACTTAACATCCAAAATTTTTTATCACCCCAATATAAAAGAATTAAACATTGATCGGACCGTCCCATCAATAATAATCATCATCACATACGCGTATAAGCTAACCCGTTCGCGCGCGTTATTCGCCACCGATAGGATATTCTTTTTTTTTTAATTTTTTAATTTTTTCACAACTCACCATCTTAATCACTCGCGAAATTCTTCTATATATAGACACAACACGCGCACAGGCATCTCTTATATATATATATATATATGCTCGCGAGAGAAAAGTGAAACCGGAATATCCCCGAACGTGGGAACCGTCGGATATAAATAACGAGAGACGAAGAAACAGGACCTCTCTTTCTCTCTCTCTCTCTCTTTCTCTCCCGAGAGAATACGACGCGACCCCCCGCAGACCTCGTAGCGACAATTCCACCTGATTGGCCTGTGCTCGCTTCGAATTCACATATTGTGTCCTTCTTCTCTTCCATTCCCGTAGGGGAAAAAAGAAACGCGCAGAGAGAAAAAAGAAGCGCGCACCGTTTCGGAGAATCGACGCGAGAGATAATCATCTCGCGCGATCGTCGCGAGATTTCACGCGGCTCCCGCGGTGCGTCGTCGCGCACACGTATATATACGATATTATATGTGTACCGAAGAAAGAGAAGAAGAGAGAAAAGAGAGAGAGAGGAAAGGCGTTTGCCTGCAAATTGATATGTTCTCCATGGTGGTCTTTGAAACGTTCTATATCGTATGTATATATATGTATTTATTGTAACGACGTGTGGCCCTCGAAATGTACCGGAAAATTTTCAATTATATATATATATGTATAGAGTGGATCCCTGGAGGTAATTAATCATCCTGTAATTGGGGACCGAGCGAAAGACGCTTGATATGCACGCGCACGAGGCTAATTATCACGGCGAGGTACAACTCGACGACGTTAAATGGAATACAAATGCAACCGTTAAACGCACATTACGAGTGCATATAAATATAGTATATAGCAAACGATTCTTTTTTCCGCGAATCAAACCGCTCTGCATGAGGCGCCGGGTCATTTGAATTTTAATATACGTAAACGACTGGTTTCAACCACGACATGAATATATATACACTAATTTCTTCGCACTATTATACCAGACGCCGTTTTTCAATCCTTTTTAGCGGTTTTTCGAGACCGTCGTAGATAAATTAAAAAAAAAGAGAGAGAAAAAGAGGTTGCGTGGTTCTCCACTGTTTCTTTCTCTCATCGTCGTCGCTCAGCAGCTCGTAAAAAGTTCGCTCGATAAATCAGGGGTCGCGCGAGCGCAGGGCCGCGCGCGGTCTTTAATTTCCTTATCTCTTATCTCGCGCAGAATATTACTCGTGTGTTTATCACAAGAGGATGTATAAACAAAATAATCTACACCACCACCACCGCCACTGCTATACACAATTATCACAATAACGCGTATATAGTCTCGCGCGCGAATTTATATATAATATAATATACGTATATCGCGCGGTTGCTGTAATTTCTTCGGCAATGACTTTCGAAACCGTTATAATACCCCAGTGTACGTATGTATGTATATACATACACGTACGTCTCAATCCACATCGACACGTGTATTACAAATATATACGCGCAACTGCATATCGGCTCGACATATGTTAATCGACGCGCGCTTCTGCGCTCGAAAGGGCTTCGAACTAATATGCGCTGCGCGCGTGTGTATAACGAGTGAACGGTGAAAGTAAACGCGCGTATATATGAGTATATATCGTCAAGGCCGGTCCTTCCTTCCTTCCTTCCTTTCTTTCTTTCTTTCTTTCTCTTATTTATTCTCTTTTCCTGTATATGTTTGTGTGTATGTATATGTACACGGGTATTTACATCCGCACGAATATATCTCTCATAATTCTGACGCGCGGTCACGCATGTAGCAGCAGCAGCAGCAGCAGCAACAGCAGCAGTAACAGCAGCTGCTCGAACTTTATTAGCATACCTATAAAAATGGACGCGTGTATAATGGGAAACCGTAAATTATAACTAGGACTACTTCGTGAACGCGAGCTTGAATATCTCGTAAAGAGGAAACAAATATTATATACGAATAGAGAGAAAGTAGTATGTTGTGTGTATGTGTATATATGGATACAGCAAAGGTTTTAATTGTCCGCGTGGCAGTCATTTATCAAGCTAGTGGGCGTTACCACTGCCCCATGACGCTCTGTAAAGCAATGGGGCTTTCGGCTGTTCACTAGTAATTTCCACCTTACGCGGTCGTGCCACCCGCGCTATAATATAGATAACGAATTATGGTTTTTTTAGCTCTATCTCGCGCGCGCAAGTTTGTATATATACGCATATCTAAGGTTCAGTATATCATAGTGTGTGGACACGTAAAAAGGGAGAGAGAGAAAGAACGAGTCGTGCGTGGAATATGTGTGTATATATGTATATGTGTGAAAGTTTATCTCCATCGATTATCTTTAACCCCTTGCATGGGGTTTGGATATTTGTTTTGTGCTTTTTCTTTTTTCGTCTTTTCGTATAGTTATAAGCCGCGTTGTCGTCGTTGTGCCTGTTTTGTAATTGATCTCGAGGAATTATTTAGCCATTAAGAACGCGCTGTGTGTGTATGTGTGTGATACTTTTTACGGGAACAGGATATACGTTTCTAATAAGTTATATTTTATAGGACAATTTTTCGGGTTACCTGAAGAATGGCCTTCTTCCTACTACATAATTAGTAATGAAAGTAAAATTATGTTTTCCAATTTTTTTTTTCTTATCCAAATTTTATCGCAACAGAAAAATATTATACTTATATCGTTTCCGTTCCAAACCGATAACTTACAAGTTCTTTACGTAAAATAAAAACCCTCGCCTTAAACCACCAGCATCTCCCAACAAAAAAGGAAAAATAAAACAATTAAGCAAGTACACAAATATCCAAATATATTTAGGTATATATACGAGCTTTTACACGCGCTAAACTTCACTCGTTAAGAGATTAGCCAGTCGCCGCGTGCGATCCTCGCGCTCTCATAAACCCACAAAGCTCACAGCCGCGTATATATACATATATATACACAGGATGGCTTATACGGTGAGCGTGCGAGCGCGCTGAGAAGTCCGCAGTCGTCCGGCGGATTGATCGCGTGCCGCGCGGGTATTAATCATCCGTGCGCGCTCGCGCTCGGCGCCTATCTCGAAATTTGTAACTTAACAGCCCCGCGAGCGCGTGCGCACACCCCTTCCGCAATCTCTCGCCTAATCTCCCTCGTACTCTCCTTTATATATATACATATATATAAACGTGTGTGTATATATATACATGTATAAGTAAAAAATATATATAAAAAAGTATGCAACTGCAGCTCCTTCTCTCTCACCTGCCGGATTTGGTGATGATCATCTCGGTGCTGAGATCGTAGAACTTATCCCAGAGGTCTTTCGTCTCGAGGTGGCACTCGACGTTGCGTAGTTCCTCGCTGTTACACATCGGTTGAGTTGCCATCTGACGACGCTTTTTTCGGGATGGTTGGGATACTGGTTCGTCCGAGTCGTCAGGTTCGAGACTGGATTTACGACGTTTAAGAAGGTTTTCAGGGGAGACAACGGAGATCGGACCTTCGTCGACACTGCTGCATTCCTCGACGTCAACGTCGACTTCCTCGTCGTCGACGTCGTTCGCGGATTTGTCGGTAGCAACGCTTTCGACGTCGATGCCACCTGAGCTCTCGTCATTCTCATCTTCCTCGAGGAGGGCTTCGTCTGTGACTACTGTGGCTGTGGCGACGATGTTCACCGGAGACGAGCGTAATCCTGGAATTTGATAAGAAATTTTTTTTTTCTTTATACTTTATGTTAAAGGATTGTAAAAAAGTATTATTTCGTTCATTCGTTCGCTCATTAGCCATGGGTATTTTATATTAATATATGCGTAGACGTAATTTATATTAGCTTATCTATTTCTAAATCGTATAATAATTAGCGCGATCGTGTCATTCGCGCAGCTAAAAAAAGAATTAGCACTTGTCGTCTATACGTAAAAGAAGTAACACAATTAGATCTATCAATACGTAATTAGACTATTCAAACAGAAAAAAGTATATATCGCGAAACGCTCATTATAGAGTATACAAAGTCGCGCCGATGAACACATCGCACGCACGTACAGCTATATATCGAACAATTAGCCGTATACATACGATATCTTTCGCAAGTTATATTGATTTATATAAACGTTACATAAACGTATAGGCACTTTCCTGTGTGCAGACGTGTAAATAGCCGTCATGCAGAAAAATCGTATATAATCGGTGCGAAGTCGATGACAGTTTAAATATAGTATATATGGCGCGGCCTTATGTAATGAAAATTCAAATTCATCTTTGAAAAATAGCACGACGGCACGACGACAACGTCGACAAGAAGAAGACGAAGAAGAAGAAGAAGGCTTTTCGTCAATGTTACTTTATTCTAATCGTGATTAATTGGCTAATGATACTTGAAAATTCAGAAACGACGATTGCGCAGACGCGTCATTTGCATTTCATGAGTGTATATATATATGTATATATAGTCAAGCATCTCTTCTCGCGTTGTCGTCGTCGTTTCAATGATCTCACGCAACAACACGCGTGTGTGTGTATATATATACACGCGTGCGTAATATGACATACAGCGTACAACGAAAGCATTTTAAAAATAATTTTATTCGCGTTAGCGTGGTTATTTATCTTGCTACGATAAGAAAAGTATAAAAATGTTATTAAATATGTATACGTTGATAGCAGTGGTAAGTAGGAGGAGCGCGGATAGAAAATCCCGCAGATAAATGTTAATGTCGCGAACTATATGGATAAATAATATTTAATTGCTTTTTCAGAAAGCGAACGCGCACACGTGTGGGGATCGCACGCAGGGACATATGGAGTGTTAATCGCTTGTTATCGGCCGGGAAAGGTAATTAATCACGGTGAATTGAAGATGGCTTCGAGGTGACAACGCGGGTGTCTGTTTTTTTTTTTAATATTTATATGAGCGCTGATGACGGTTATATACGAAAATCAATAGTCGAGTCATCATCAGGTTTCACCACTGTGTTAGTAAATTTTTCTTATATAGTCTTTACCGGTTTGACGGCATAAAAGACACCTGATATTTAATTATTCCAAGTTTAAGCAACAAAAAACATCATTCTGATCAATATGTCACGACATTTTTTTTGTTATACTCTAACAAACTTGTCAAGTATATATATAAAAACAAAAACATACTGGATTGTGTGTACGACACTTACGAAAGAAAAAAACTCGAATAAGTCATCAAGCAATTCTAGATCTATTTACCATTTTATATATATATATATATATTATATCCACGTATTTCTCAACATATCCGCGAACCCCCTTTCCTCTACAACAGAAACACGCGCAAAACCACCCTGACATAATAAAACGCATGTTAAATTATATCGCCAAGCGCATACACTGCACGCACACGGCAACAAAATCCCGAGCGTGTAGCAATTAGCATATTAAACAATTAAAAAGAAAAAAAAAGACGGAGAAGCGAGAGAATCGCGGGGCGCGAACACGGCCGATGAGAATCGAAGCGCGCGAGCGCGGAAAAAAAGGGAAAGCCGCTATATGTATACCATACGGAGAGGGCAAAAAAAAAATACGTTCGAGCGCGCGAACATTACATAATGCACCGTGGATCCAATTTGAGATTATCACGAGTATACGTATATATGTGTGTGTATGTGTATACGCGAGTACGATTCTTATCTGGCGCTCGCGCGGCAATTAACGCTAAACACACTCTTGAAATCTGTCTCGGTTTAATTAGGCTGCGCCCGCCCGTTGTTCGCTCGGAGATCAATTAATTATCCCGACATGTGTATGTATACGTGTGTATGTGTATACGTGTACGTCTTCCTCATATTCTTCCTGTACTCACAAGCTTCCACATTTTATTGCGCACACACATATACATACACACATAGGTATAAGGCAAGCGCAAGCATTACGCGTATAGATACGCAACGACGATATATAATAATAAGAACAATATGTAACGAGCGCCACTGCTATGCTTACATATATATATATATATATATGTGTGTGTTCTACGATGTGCAGCGAACAATGGCCGTATACGCGCGCGGAGGCCGCTTGTCAGCAGATGCAATAAACATATCGTGCTCGTCAGCGTGCATACACACACACCTTTTTTCTATTTTCGTTTCTCTCTCTCTTTCTTCCACATAATATTCTCGTATAACGCGCGGTGTTTGTTGGTTCTTTGCTCTCGAGGTGCGAAAACGAATGTACGCTCGTCGTCGACGCTTTGTTCAGTGTGTATGTGTATACGCACACGCGAAGGATAATATGGATTTTGCGAACGGGAAGCATATATATACCGCGCACGCGTATCTGTAGTGGCATATATAACTGTCGTAAGTAAAGATCGTGGAGATAGCTATGGTGTGACTACTTTTTCCGGGATGGTGTACGCACGCATGCTGCAGCAGTAACACGGAGATGAGGTTCGTCGAGGGAAAGTGGACTTTGGGGTCTCGAGCTGTATAAAGTGGTTTTCACGCTCAAGTGACTTTTTGGGTTCTAATTTGTGATTTGTTGTAATGATTTTATTTAGTGCGAATATTGTATAATGAAAACAAGATTGTTAATACATTATAAAAGTTAATTATAAAAATAATTAAATGATTTCGCGTATATAGTAGTATCTAAAAACTGTCTCAACGTCTCAGAATATTAAGTATACGCGCTAATTATATACAGACGTCTGCGCGAAGATGCGGGCTTTGCGGAATCTGCAATAATGTTGACATGCGACGCCTCGTATCAGACAACGAAATGTAGACGTGCATATATATATATATATATACATACGCGCGTCTCGCACACGCGCTTAGCTCGGTTATTAGCGAAATATGTCGAGCGTTAATAATTCATGAGGGAGAGTCTAGAACGCTATCGCCGCTCATGCCGTTGCCGCCGCGATAGTATACACGCAGTAAATATATGATGCGAAAATTATCTAGGCCTGCAAACAATCGGAACAATATTATATTATATATATATA
>JAWWEQ010000010.1:188198-250060 GCA_035583055.1 Torymus tubicola
GACACCCTTTTTCGTTAGAATTTCGCGCTCTACCCGATCCCGTTGAGTAAAACATACAATTAGAGAACACGTTGTATGTAGAAATTTATTTTCTCTGATGCGTCGTAAAATATAGAAAGTAGCTAATATTTCGTAGAATAGAGACATTTTTTCTACGGCGTTATATTATACGTACGTATTTACGCCTGCGTCCAGTGTGGGTGTGTTTGAAAATTCTTTTCTCACAAATATTGTTTATACACGTTTCCATATCAACAATATACTAAAACGTTATGTTCTCACATTAAAAAAGAATTATACAGACAACGGTTGAGCGATTTATTCGTATAATAAAATGTATATAGCCATAAAGTTAAGCTGCAGACAGTTGCAAACTTCATTGTCTTTATTCTCTGCGGGCTATAATTCGACTTATTAATTTTATCGAATAAAATCCTGTACTTTCTAAAACAACTACTTAACAAATAAATTACAATATCCATTAACTCTATATCTATATAGGTATATAATATTAATTTTAAAATTATATACTAAAACTCTTTGATGATCATTACTGCACTGCTATACAGCAACCATCTCTCGCAAATCATCACTAATTACCTCCGGGGCACACCGTCGAACTCTCCCGCAAAACCCGCGTGTACCGCGCGCCAGCTCCGAACCACCGAAATCAATATTTCACCGCGCATGCATATATACACACACACCCACATCTTCCGCACACATATATATATACATATAAATATACTCTCCCTTCGTATTGCCTCGTTCACTCTGTGAAAGCACCTCGCGGCGCGGCATGGCAAAGAGCGAGTAGTAAACAATCCTCAAACTATTTACGGCCTATTCTCTCTTACAAACGTTCGCGAAATATATAGAACAGAAACTCGGGAGGAAAGCAGAAGGAGGAGGAGGAGGAGGAGGCAAATCAAACCATCATTCAAGCGAAACGTCTCTATTGGGTTGCGTTGCGCCGAAAATAGAGTCGCGCGCGCGCGCAATCATCCGGCTGTTATAACGGCTCGATTAAAGGAAAAATGAGGGGAACGAGAGAGAAAGAGAGAGAGTATAAGCGAAGCGAAGCGAGAACGTGCCTGACAGGCCGGAAGCCGGTAGGCACGCGCGCCGACGTATGAATTTTCGCGGATATTGCGAACGTATAGCGCCCACGCGAAACTGAGTATATATGTATTTGGATTTTTGGCAAGAACCGCGCAAGAGGGTTAATTTTAGAGGATGAAGTTAAATCGGAAGGGGTTTTCATGCGATTGATTGAGTAATGAAATAGAGGTAGAGAAAGAGAGGGAGAGAGAGAGAGAATTGGTCTGAACAGTATCCTGTTGATTAATCGAGAATCGGGATGTTTAGGGTATGTGCGAGCTTATAATATTTCGGTGAGGGAATTTTCAAATATTTTCACGAGCTATATATGTATATAATTTTCAATATATATATATACATTTTGGAATTAAGTCGAAAAATTAAAAAATGTATAGAAACCGCAGCATCGCAGATATAACGACGATTACAATTATTTACGATGAAATTTTATACGCGAAATTTACAACTCTCATAAATTAGAAATAACGCATTCGAGCCATATTGTTAGCTATATCCGAACGAAAATTATTAGATACATCTAAATATCTCTCTCTCCCTCTCGGCGAGTTTAATATTAAACATATACACACATTAATTTATCAGTTCCATAATAATATAATTTAACTATCGAAAGCACGCGCGAGGCGGTAACAGTACAGTTATCCCGCATCCCCTAAAATATTCACAACACCTCAAAGCACTGCGGTACCAATAATAGACCAATCCCATTCCGCTGCATCAATTAACAACGCATATAGATAGATACATATATATATAAATATATATACACACACACGCTCAAACCACTCTCCAATCATTACACTCCTTCTCTCTTCCAAATCGATATTACCCGCACATCATATAATATATATATATATATTCGTACGCGGTGTTGCAGAGGCCGCGACGGCGCGCGTATAGCAATAAAATTATTCTCCGAAATTCTTATTAATCGCTTATAACCGCAGGCACGCGCACAGCCTATCGACGGATCCATCTGCGCGCGCGCTTGGCGAATTCGCGTGCGCACACGTGCATCTGCGCTAATAATATCCACGCGCGGCCCTTTTTTGCCGCAGCACGCGCGCGCGCGCGCGCACCGCTTTAATCGAGAGCGCTTATGATGAAATTGAAGAAAGGAGAGAGAGAGAGAGAAGAGAGAAGGTTATTTTCGATGGAGAGCCACACACGCTTATATGTATGTATGTGTATATATGTGCGAGAGTATCTTTTACGATTATGCGAGCGCTCGCGCAGCCGGAAAAAATTACTTAAATTTTATTGGGGATATAAATTTCGCGTGTGCGCTGCTCGAGTGCACGAGTTCAGTAGTAAAAGAGAGGAGGAGGGCAAAAGAGTGTGTGTATGTGTATGTGTGTATGTATGTATCGGGAGAGCTCGCTCGTCGATAAAAGAGTCGCGAGCAACAGCAGTAGCAACAGCAGATCAACGCTTCAGTAGGCGATATATATTTTCTTTTCGTGCGTATTTGTGTTGTGTGTTTGTGATAGTACGCGCGCGCGCGCACAGCAGTAGCAGCAGTTTATAGGGGAGTAATTAATATCGAATTTTTAATGGGACGTACAGCAATTATCGCGAGGTATTGTTAAATCCCGGGGAATACATATACAATGCGCGCCAGCTATATGGTCGAGGTGTGACTAATCTTTAGAAGAATAAACCACCAGGCGAGCAAGCGACCGACATTATATATAGGTTTAACGGAAAGTTTATCAAAAATGTGGCAGACGTCAACGCACGCGGTTCTGATAATTCTCTGGCTATTATACGAATATACAGTAGTGGAGATTATATAGCCTTGTAATATCACAGAGAGAAAACGTCTAGTAAGCGCACGGATCCTCTTCAACTCTCTTTTTTACACTCGTTTGATTAAACAAATTATTCGATGATGAATATCACAGCGCGCACCGAACGAACCGCCTCATTACGCCACTTCTCTCTCTCTCTTTTAGTCATGCAATATAGGAAATTCGCAAACTGCTTGAAAAGCAATCATCGAACACCCCCATAAATAACCTCTCCGCGGTATTCCACTCTCTATAGAGATAAACAAATCATCGAGAGAGCGAGAAAAAAAAACACAAAACGCCACGCTCCACCACTTCTCTCGCTGGCTTCGCGCGCGCCTTTAATTGCCCCAGTAACCGGAAATACGATCGTTTCCCTCAGCGCACTAAAAAAAAAAAGTAAAAACAAACGTAAAACCCTCCTCTCTCAGCTATACTATCCCTCTTGTCTCGCCCTCTCACACCACACACATTACACACAAAAAAAGCGTCAGCCTATAACGGTCCTTCATCTCTCTCACTCTCCTGTGTGGTCCCTTCGGTTTCCCCCCCATCGCCTATCTCTGTATAATCCTACAACCACGCACGCGGGTGAAACTCCTCCGGCATCGCTGTGCGGCGTCTATACACAGGTAAATCGCCGCCATTTCTGTAAAAGCCGAAGAGTGAGAGAGCGAGAGAGAGAGAGAGGGGCAATAATAAGCGCGGCAATAAAATTTACACCACTGCCGTGCGGCAATTATCTGTCGTAACGCTTGCGCGCGCGCCGGCGCCTTAATGGCTCTATTCTTTCATAATACCCGCGGACTTTCTCGATACGCGCGCTCTCTGTTCGTGCTTATATACACATTGTGTGTATATATATATATATAGTCTTTTTCCGTATAGCGGTGGCGTATATATATATTATATACTACTGCTTTCCGGGCCAAATTGGCCATTGTTTCCAGGCGATAAAGCCGTTGGCTTTTCACCGCTCGATCGGTCGTAAATTTCTATCGTTGAGAGAAAAGAGAGGAAAGAGAAAGAGAGATAGACAGTGAGGAGAGAGAGGTTATTACGGTTAGCGCGGACGATTGGCTTTGCATAATTTTTCTCTATATAGATCTCCAGTGTTGGACTGCCGCTGGCCTACTACGGAATTTCCGTTCCCGCGACGTGCATCGGTCTATAGTCTTTTTGCTAGAATATAGAGAGAAGTTGTAATGCAAACACAGATTTTTATAGCTTTACCGCGCGGTGGTTATTTAATATCTCAACGGCTGCTGTTATACTGGAAGTTTTAGGGGCGCGATATGTAATTGGAGTATATATATAGCAAGAACGCAGGGCAATTATCGAATGCAATATGGATAGAAAGTTCGCAAACATCCGGAAGAAGAAAGAAGTGGTTCAGGTTTCCTCTATATAAGCGGTTTGCGAGAGATATTTTCCCAGAGTGTCTATTAATTTCCCCATTGTAAACAGAGAGAGATGTTTAAGCGAAATTACAAAATAATTCCTATGTGAACAAGACATATAAGGCATATATCCCTATTCTATTGTAACTGTAAATAAAATTACTTTGATAATTTTATAAATTGCACTCTCGCAAAATTTTTACTTCGTTTATATTATACACAATCCTAACCTCCAACCTCACCCTCTCGCTCACCTATATATACCACCACTATCCACTGCCTCATCACATATTCCAATCTCCGAAGCCTTATTACACACATCCCTACCGCGCGTGTATGTATATATATATATATATACCTCCTTCCTCACCGTCTTCTCGGTCATCGAAAAACCTCGCGCGCACTCTTATACAGCAGCTCTCCGCAGCACTTGTCAATTAAAAAGCATTTCGCATCCGGGGCGCGACCATACGGGGTGGTCTCTTTCTCTCTCTCTACTAACGCGCAGCACGCTCTCGTTTCCGATTCGACAAGAAATACGACCTGCGAGCGAGAGAGAGAGAGAGAGAACGAGAGCGACGCGCGCGACCACCCAGAATATCCTGTCACCAGTCGCGAGCTGCTGCTGCTGCTGCTGCCGCCGGCAACGGTTTGGCCCCTGCAATTTGTTACCCACGAGCTTTTCGACTCCCTTGGGTTCTCTCTCTCTTTCCTCTTTGCCTCTTCCTTTTCTCTCTCCTCTCTCTCTTAGTTTTTTCCTTCGCCTTTTGAGAGAGAGAGAGAGAGTCTATATAAGAGCATATGTGTGTATGTGTGTATTTTGACAGTTCACCGGAAAAAAAGCACATGGATGGCGCCCGTGGTGCAGGATATGCAGGTTGCTAGTGAGCGGGGGGTCATCTCGTCAATGTTTTGACAGTGTATGTTGCGGAGGAAGGTGGGCTTTGTGTGGGTGTGGGCTTTTCACGCGTTTCTATTGTAATGATGGCCGATTTTGTGGGGAGGACAACGACATATGTATGTCCCGTTGATGTTGCAATGTGTGTTTTCGTAGAAGTGCGGGGTTTGGCAGCGGTATTGTTCTCTCGATTGTTGTCGTTATATAGATGCAGCTTTAGGGGATGATGGTTGTAATGGCGGGGATCAAGGTTTGGTGTTATGTGATGATTTTGGGAGAATTGGAGTGGTAAAAGTGCGTAGTTGAAATTGTAGGGGGAATTGTTTTCACTGTTGTTAGGTGTATTAAAGGAACAATTTTTAACGAATATTGGTAACATTGTTAATAAATAATGACCCAATTAATGTATAATAATTTAAAATATTATATTATAAATAAAAATTGACTGTCGTTCAATAAAATAGAGTAGAAACTAGTATACATTGCAGTTGCGTTATACTATTTTATGGATCAGCACAAAATGGCTAACGTTGGCAAGCCGACGGCTGCGCACTCGCAACGTTCAGAACTTGAAATGAAAGAGATATTCATGCAAATATCTAATGTAAGCTCTGAATCTTTAAGAATAACATAAATAATTCATTAACAAATGGAAATTTTCACAGATGACGTTTATATTAATATTTTTTCAAGGTATATAAACATCATTGCAAACGCAATTCGCATACTCTAACGTTCGCCTTACACACATTGCTCCAAAAATTATTTAGCATATTAGCATTTCAATTCTCATCAAACATTCATATTTATCAATCGCCAATAATATAATTTCGTGATGCATAAATTATCGTCCAAGATAGTAATATAATTATTAAGGAATTTCTGGTTTATACCGACTAAGAGCAAACACAAATCTGTTTTAAATTGACTTCTTATTCGTATATTTTACACCCATTCACATTCAAACACTTAACAAATGCTAAGGAACTTGAGTTTATTATAACTACGACTTGATTCAACTTCTTAAATAACCCAACAAAATGTCATTGGAACAATAAATGTTATCTAATTAGTTAGTTTGTAACGAGTTGACTATCAAAAATTTCTAGAATTCAAAACATTTCAACTATAGAATAAATATTTCACATCCCAGAATCAAATGAAGCTGTCAAGCTTAATGATAACTACTTTAAACACCCGAAATAATTTTAAAAGCTATCTGAAAAGTCACTCCTACTAACAATCATAATTTATGTATCACATTTCCTTCACTAATTACGAATAATTCACTTTAATCCTACTACTACTTTCATTCAAACCCAAAATTCAACCTTCTCCTATGAAAATAGGTTTCCAAAAGATCCACCACAACCCCTAGCAACTCCACACACTCAATCTCTCGCTCATTTTCCAGCTCACATCATAATAATCCAAGCTCGCAATCACGACACTCGTTCTACATAACCATTCTCTTATCACCAAAGCACTGACCCATCCTCTCTCTCTTTCTTCCTCTCCCCTTATCATCCAACCTCATATTCTTACACACATACACAAAACCACAATCCACATACACCCGGATTCCCAACAACAATAACCGAGAAACGAAGAAGAATGAACTCACGGTGATCAAGCGTCGGACTAGTAGCGGTGACATAAGGATGATGCGCTTTACCACCAGCAGCACACTCCAATGCTGTATTAGCTGCTTGCGCAGCGTTCCCGGCGGCTGCAGCGCTCAACCCTTGCAGATGATAATGACCAAACGATGGTCCTCTCGGCGCCATTATAGCAGCTATACTGAAATCCGTCGCTTTCGTACCTCGCTCACCTTTCGTCGGCATTTTGATTATGCGTAATTACGTATATGGTTGCGCGGTTAAAGAGATGAGAGAGAGAGAGCTAAATAAGCTCTCAATTGCTATCAGCTGCTTCCTCACGGCTGCCTCCACACCCGCGCACTTGCGAGGATAATCGCATGTGATGAGGGATGCGCTCTTTTACGTAACCAACGAACGCGAATATATGTATATATAGTTGATTATATATATACCGTCGCGAGGTAACCGCGAGACTATACAAAATGGAGTACGAGCGTGTGTGCAGATATTATAGTGGCGTGTATCACGACGTTGTCTTCTTCTTCTTCTTCTAATTCACGTGCACATAATATACAGTATATTTAGCAGTACAACGATAAAAAAAAATACTGACGTTCTCATATATATATATATATACGCGACAGTAATTCACCTCGCGTATAAGTCCAAAACACTGTGTCCTAATATTTATAATAATTGTTCACACAGATAAAATAAAGAACAGTATACACACACACATATCACGCGCACACAGAGCAAGTAATATAGCAGTTATAATAGTACAGTATAACTAGTATACAGTATAGAGAGAAAGAGCAGCAGCAGCAGCAGCAGCGACACACAACGCGTCTGCGCTGCCCGACTTCCCGAACTCCACTGGCCTCCTACTCCTCATCCTCCCACGATCGGCCTCCCCCCACTCTTTTTCTCTCTCTCCACTCCGCTGCCGTGCGCTCTCTCTCTCTCTCTCTCTTTCTCGCTGTTGTATACCTACCGCTATACGTTCCACCACTCCACCGGCAAGATAACGGGTATATAGTATACAAGAGATGCGCGCGCATCGTGACCAGCCCCCCTCCCTCCCCCCACCTTTTGGGGCGAGGCACAAACTGGTACTTACGCATTCTATCCCAGTATAATACCTACCAGCTGAGCTTAACACACGTAAGAGGAGTGGGGAGGCGGAGTCCGTATATACGATTGGTTGCTGCTTAACCGTTCGCGTGCCTGCAGGCGTTATAGGGGGCTGGCCTCATACTGTGAGGCTATACACAACCAGCGCCTGTATCAAGTAGAAAACCACGCCTATCTTTAACTCTCTACAAGCTTCCCCCCTCCCTCCCTCCCACCCTCTTATTCTCCCTCTCTCCGACGTCCTCCTACTGCTATATACGTATACGTACGTACGTATACGGCTTATCGAGTTTCGGGCTGTCGCGAGCGAGAAAAGCTGTTCGCGTATATACGCGCCGTGGCTACGGAGACCTATGTATATATGTATACGTATATACGTATAGGTATATGTAGTGTGCTGTAGTGTAAGTGAACGAGTTTAGGTATGAACGCGTCGGCAGCACATCGAAAGAGAAAGAGAGAGAGAGAGAGAGAGATTGGAGTATGGAGCTGACTGGGGCTATATATATATATATGTAGAGTATGGAAGGTCTGTCTCGCTCTTTAGCTATATAGCGCACTGGCGAAAGAGATCGATCGACCGCTGCCGGCTGGCAATGTGCTGCACACTACTATACTCTCAGGGTTCTGCGTATATATATACATATACGTGCGGGGTTGAAAGAGATGGAGGGAAGAAGACGGAGGGGTTACAGCTCGGTGTGAAGCGAGGAAAAAAGAGAGAAAGAGCGAGAGAGAGAGGAAGCTTTTCTGTGGTGGAATGGAGGTATATAGAGGCGAAGAAGAGAGGAGAAACGGAGAGGAGAGAACGCGACGGCGACGTAACAAAGATGTTACGGGAGAACCCAGGACTCGTGTATATTACAAGGGTTCGCGCCCCGAGATGTAACGGATGAATGAAAGTCATCCGAGAGTGTATATATATGTATATGTGAGAAAGGCGAATGGTATGTGCGAAATGAGAGAAGACGGGCGTGGAATGAGAGAACAAGACGCTGCGGTTGATAATTTGAATAAAAGAAAAGTATAATGAGTGTGTAAGAGAAGAAGCGGACGACCGAAAATGTATATATATAAAAATATAAAACGAAGAGAGAGAGAAAGAAGTAGACGAGAGGGAGAGCAACAGCAAACGGTATATATGGAGATGAAGGGAAATTTATAACGCGAGAGGGTGCGAGAGAGGGGAACCGTGCGAGGAAGGGAGGAAATATATGTATATACACGCGTGAGATCGCCGGGGGTGGCAGCAGCAGCAGCAGAGTTCGCTCGTCCCGGGAAGCGACTGCTACTGCCACCGGCGCTAATAAAGCTATACATTCGCGCCACGTTGGTATATGTATGTGTGTAATCGGCTGGTTACGGGGGTCTTGTCGTCCGACGGATCGACGTGTTGAGGAATTTCTTTCTTCTTTATATATGTTTGTATACAATATACTTTAAAAAAAAATATATAGTTGGTGGGAGATAAAGTTCTTATAGATGTAAAGAGTTAATAATCAGATAGATGTTCTTGGATATGATAAATTTTTTAGATATATAGTGAACGGGATGCATGGGTTCGGCGAATTCAAGGATGACGAGGCGGCCATTAGCCATGTCGGTCGGATATATATTTGTTCTTTTTAGGGGGCGGGTTGTTTTTTAACTGTCGTGCCATCAGCTCGCTGACGGCTGGTATAAATATTCGCCGGCGAGCCTATATAAGGTATGCTTTTATATAAGTTATCGAGGTAATTTACACGAAAGGCCACAGTAGTATGGAGGTTCGCGCACGATGTAACCCAGTTGTAATAAAGTATGTAAGTATGAATGGTGTTGGAAATTTTTAATTTGTTGGGTGAGTTTTAAAGTGTACAATTCTTCTTTTTTATGCGAAAAGTTTATACATTGAAAATGTGAGTAATGTTAATTTAATATATAGATATAGATGACCTTTGTTAATATAAATCAAATAATGAATAAAATCATAGTTATCAATTTAAGTTATGTATAAGTAATAATCCATAATTGGACATTTCTCCAAAACCGTATCCTTATAGTTATTCGTGAACAATTTTGTTATTTTATGGTAAATATTTTGTTTTATTATATTGTATATCACTTTTCCAAATAAAGTTATACAATAATTTTGAAAACCATATCTTAACAATATTACTTTCGAATAGATTATTTAAAATCTATAAATAAAAAAATTTGTATTATAAAAAAACTTTTTTAGATGTGAATATGATGCAAGACTTTGATGATATGACTAACTAACTCCAATGACAAATTTTCCTTAAATAAGTGTCAATTATGAGAGTAATTCACTAAAAGGACTACCGGTTGAAGTTTCATAAAGACAAACGATTTAGTATACCTCAGGTATATCGAAGGTTTTGGCCATAACAATCTTTACTGGTAGGTACCAGCCTTTCAAGTGAAAGTTTCACGTAATTTATTGGCTAATATTCGAAGAAATACGTTAAGTCAAAGTAATTAGCTAAGTCAAGATAATTAGTGGAGTCAAAGTAATCAGCTAAGTCAAAGTAATGAGCTAAGTCAAAGTAATTAGCTAAGTCAAAGTAATTAGTTAAGTCAAAGTAATTAGTGGTGTCAAAATAATTAGTTAAGTCAAAATAATTAGCTGTGTAATATCATATTCTAAAGGTTATACGACAGAACTTAATGGTACTGCTATAGTGAAATTTTGCGAAATTTATGTAAGTATGATCATAACTATAATTATTTATCTTAACCATGGTGTAATACATATTGCAATATTTCAAATACGTGTCAGCTAGACCATGAAAAAGATTTTTTATATAATAAAATAAAAATACTTTTAACTTAAATATAATCATTTCCAAACTTTCCTTAAAATTTACATTAACAAACCACCTAATGCAAAACATCTTGTAAACCTCAACGAATCATTTATCACTTCTACAACCACATGGACAACAACAATCTGAACCTTCGTCTTGGCCACCTACGCTCGAGCACCGAACCACATCGAATTTTCCTTACCCTGTTCACACAGCACAATTTGAAAACCTCAAGTTTCCAGAAAAATCATTCACGGCCAATTTGAACAAACCATTTGTCAAGCCCCATCGGGTTAATCCTCATCATCCCATGTTCAGCCTAATCCACTGACTTCTTTCCTAATACGTAAAAGGCGGGAACTGGATTACCGTGTCACTTAAAGCGTCAAGTTAATTGGATTAACACCAGTTCTAAACCTTCATCATCCTCCCATATTATATACACTACTATTGCACCTCCTCCTCGTAACAACTTCTCCGACTATAAGACTTTTCATCTATACACTTAAGACTCGTCGTCGTCGTCTTGCGCTCGACTGCCTTGAAAACCCAAATATTTGCTGGCGTCGAAGCGTGAATAATCCATTTCACTCATAGAGAGCGAGAGAGGGAGAGAAAGAAGACAGGTAGCAGCATGTCTCTTCTTTTCCTCTGTATATGTATACCTTTTTTCAGGTCAGCAGAGTATGGCGCATATTATAGACGCACGCATATCCTCTACCCCCCGTCAACTCGTTGCCCTGGCGCGTGTCCCGCTGACCCGCGCGTATATATACTCCTTGTGCTCTCTGTGCCATAACTCAACGGAAATTTACGACGGTGAGAAAGGAGAGACAGAAGTTAGGTATATATATAGATAGAACGCATTCTATACAACGTTTGCCGCTATCTCAACCACGGCGCAACCTCGAAGATCATCATCGAGCTTTCGCCGCGCGCGGTTGTGGCTAACGTTGCGGCTGCGGATTATAAATTTCGCTCGCAGGATTCCAAGAGAACGGGAGCGAGAACGTCAGTCTCTCTCCGCGGGAGGTGTCTATAGTATATATACATGCGGTGAGTGTATGTATACGCGCGTAGCCAACTTGGCGGCCAAAAAATTATCGGTTGTCGTAAAAGTTGTCGAGCTATATATATACAGGGTATATATATATATATATGGCATCGATTTCGTTGTGACGGTAGCAATGCTGTGTGTGTATATATGTATATATGGTGACGAGTACGACCGACTGTATATAGGTGCGTGTATTGCCCCGCCTTGTCGATCATTTCCTTGTGGTGGGGTTTATTGGTTCGTGTGTTTAAGTATAATACGACTAGTCGTACATTGAGGTGCGGGTGTATGGAGGTGTGTATAAGGTATAAGGTAGATGGGATGGTTGGAAGAGAGAAAGTAAGGAGCGATGTTAATGAGGAGAGGTAAATTGTAAACCAAGAGAGTGAGAGAGAGAAAGCAGTATTAGGGTGAGAGGATGATAATAATGGGTTTATTGGATTATAGCTTTGAGGGTTGGCTAAAAGTATAGCTTAATGACTTTCCCAAAGAGAGTCAATATAATTAGGGGCTGGGACAATATTAGGCTACTGGTAGTTATTACCAGTCGTATACGGTTATGGTGTTTCAGGTATAATACTTAAATATACTTGTATACGAGACGAAGAAAAAAAAATTGGTATAATCTTTTTACAGTGCATAAAAGTTTTATTTGTTATTTGTTAATGCTCGAAACGTGTAATACGAAAATTCAACGGATCGTAAAAAATTTTTTCTTAATAGTTTCTTGAATATTTGGATGACAATCGAGCGAGCGACACACGGAATTCGAAGAAACAGCTGACGCATTCAGCTTTCGAGATAAATGTCTATAAAATATATAAGTGGGAGCTGTGCCGGTGACATCTGATTATCTATGGACACCCACTACATGACTGTCAGATGTAAAACACTATCATATTATTGTCTGTCGGGTAGTGCTTTTGAAAACTTCTTTTCAGTTTGTTGACAATTGTGTAGTTATATTCGTATATAGTATTATTGATTATTGTCGTATAAAAATATATAAAAATAATTATACAATTTGCATTATAGTACAATTCTTAAATAATATTTCACTTCTCGTTAAGTAATATCCCCATCACGTATCTATAAAAAAGTGTTGATAGCAATTCAATTTTCTAATATCCCTCAACTACATCAAATTTATTCGAAAAACAAGAAATTTTCCTCAATACGTATATCTATATAAAGCCAATCCCACACACATACATACATATAACCATTGCGCACGAATTCCATAATAACTCCATTTTTTCCCCCACGCAAGCTCATAAATACGCCTTATATATAAAACGTTCATGCGCATGCGGTCACGTGGTATAAACCATTTCCTTCTCTTGAGACCTAGTCGTAGCAGCATCGCGTCCGCGCCAGGAAAAACGTCGACATTCCATCGGCAACGTAATAAATAGGATGAAATATACGTGATAAACCGCCACATATATGCTGCATGCGGCGACGTCGTCGTCGTCGGTGCGAGAATCCCAGCACTCTATACACACGCGCGTGGACGATTCCCGCGAGAGAGTGTGAATGTATGTGGATGCGTCATCGCCACGTCCGTTTTATATATCTATACACACATAGGACGTGAAAAGTATTTAATAAATTTTGTTGCGAGCTGCTGCCACCCGCGTTATAATACACTCGATCGGATTTCAACCGGTCGCAGCATGCCCAGAGGTTATATTATGTACCGTTTAATTGATGGCGTGATTGAGCGTATATTTACAAATGCTTTTGAGAATATGATGTATGTATATGACAGCTCGGGTGAATTAATTTAATATATATTTTTAAAGTCACTCGTGAATTATCTCGTGATCGAGAAATATGATTTACTTTTGTATATATATATACATGGGAAGAAGGTTACATAAATTTTACGTTTTCTCGACAGAAGAGAAAGAGCATTATTATGACTTGTTCAACTTTGAGTAGACAGGTATTCCTAAGATAGGTAAGTGCTAATTACTTAATGAGCCTACACTATGTGTATATATATATACCTTTACTTTATTACGGATTACCTCGTCGTAAATAACCAACGTTTAGGTCTCTATTTATCGCTATGTATATACACACCACTTTCGAATTACCAGCATTCCACCCGTATATACTACTGTTCGAAATGATCTACAGCAATTATATTCGCATAATTTTCTGCAATGGTATAAAACTCATACAATACTCGTCCATTACCGTATATAGCATTTTAAAACCAGTAACTTATACTTTATCGCTACCTACAATATGCTATACCTTTCGACCGTTCTGCACAGCATCTCAATATCTCGTCAACCTCATACCGACGTCAATCTCCTGTAACGTATTACATCTACGTATATACCATACGTGTACACTCATTACATGACATATATGTATACGCTACTCGTAGTATTATCGCAGCTTGACATCAAATTGTCCTATAACGCTATATACCAGCCGTCATCTACCTCTCAGCCACTGTGAACCGTTAGACAACAACCATCATACGCATAAATACGCAGGCACACTCGTATCATCTTCGATCGATCAAGCGAGCTATATACCTCACACGTGTACTCTCAAACAGTCGCAAGAGAGAGAGAGAAAGAAATGGAGTAAAGCGAACACGTACTATCTTCTCTCTCTCTTTCTCTTTAGGCCGAACGTTTAAGGACCCTCGGAGGTCCTCGGGAGATTTACGGCGTGTGTTTAGCCAGCGTTGCTGCTGCTTCTTCTTCTTCTTCTTCTTCTTCGTGGCCTCTACATATCCCCACTACCACTCTACACCACTACTGCCCTTCTCTCTCTTTCTCCCTCCTTTATTATACTAATTTCTCTCGGTCACGTCAAAATATACTTGCGCGAAGGAGCTGCTACGTGCTCCTGCAGTCTTGACTTTCTCCGCATAAGTATACGCGTCATGCGGTAAGAGAGACGACCGCAGAGAACGCGCTTTCTTCTTCTTCTTCTTCTTCTTCTCTTTCCACCGGTAGCTATATATACGCTATACGGAAGCATCGGGAGAAGCATTCTATTGGACACGCCGGGTGCCCCTGTAGTCGAGCGCATAAAGGCGGCCTCCTGGTTTTATAAAATATACGGGGCGACGCGCGGTTCCCCGCACATCTCGTTCCTTTTCTCCACAGGTACCTATATACCTATATATAGCCCCTGAGGAGTAGCAGTGATGGTGGTGGTATAGTGGTGGTCGCGGCATCGTGTTGGGTAAAGTCGCGGTCGACGAACAAACCCGGTGCGGGAACGCCGGGCGGCCCAGTCGCGTTGGTATATATATGGGATGAGAGAAAGAGAGAGAGAGAGGATAGGTGTATAAGGGAAGCGGTTGGTGTATATGAATGTATATAGAGTTGACGTCGTGTTTTCATGTGTAGGTATATATGTTAGTGTAGATTGGGGATGAGGTTGAGTGTAGAGTATACGCGTGTATGTGTATGTGTGGGGGGGGGGGGGGCAATATAAGGGAATGATGGTACACTGATGTGACTTTATTGCGAAGGATGTTCCGAGGCTGTCAATGTGATGCGTGTATAGAGCGGCTGGGTTGTCTGATGAGAAAACTTTTGTATTGCATGTTTTTTTTTTAGTGGCGGGACGTTTTCATGCTCCCGATTTTCGTTAACATTAATTTTAATCAGAAAATTTATCAACTGTTTATTAATAATTAAGGTATTGAGGTGTTCGTTCCCTGGTAGAAATTTCTGTATCGGAAATGGGTAGGAAAATAATAAATAGCTAGTAAAAATAGCTTATTTCTAGGTATAGATGAAACGATTTTTTCGGTCATATTCTTTATTTAATAGAAATAATATAACCTGAAAATACTTCTACTAAATTTTCTCTGTCATTAGATCATATATTTAAAAACAAACATTAAAAAAAGGTAGCCAACTAAAATGTAAATACAAATTACTGGTGTTTAATTCGTTTGTAGTACTGCTTTACGTGATACGAACGAAAACAATGATTTTTCCGTTTGATTCTGTCTCTCTCACTCCTCGTCATAATAGTAAGCCTCTTCTTAGCCATTTTCTAAGTAAAAAAACTTGCCAACTTTAATATCTTTTAAATACTCATAAATAAGCTAATATAAATTTGTGAAAAAAACTGAATCTATTATTCCGCCTATTAAATGGAGAATATGACCGAAAAAATCATTGATAGATAGAAATGGCCAAGAAAAGTGTCTAGTTTTTAGCAATTATTGGAGAAACTAGCTATTTATTAGGTAAATAATAGAATCGATTTCTACCAGGGTTGAATCTTTTGTGTATAAGTTTAAAAAAAAAAAATAATTCTGCATTGTAATTATTCAGGTAAAAAAAATATTTTACAAACTGTATATTTGAACTATAAATAATAATGAAAGTTAAACCATTTATCGCAGCTATAAATTTTGTTGCATTTTAACGACTTTTGCGTAAAATTTATGAATTTCTAAATTTAACAATATTATAAACGAGATTTATAATATATATAAGACAGATTCATTCACAGCAAATAAATTATCAGCTAACAAGTTTTTCACATTTTTTCCACTGCATTAGAAACGCGATAATTTATCTCTCAACTTCATATAAATAAACCTTTGAATGCATGTGATCTAAAAAGTTGTAAAAAAAGCATATAAATATTAATTATGTTTTGATCCGTATCGTTTACTAAAAAGGACCTAAAATACGACGTCGAAAAAAAGCCAAGCACAACAAACAGCAGCTCCTGTGCCTTTCCTTTACCAAAAGCATCATATATTTTTTAAACAGGCCATAAATAACAGCCAAAACATTTTTATGAAAAAAAGTCTATAAAACGCCCAAAACGAACCAAAATACTCTTTTCATCCGGTGTGTATACGCGCACGAGTATGTATATATATATATATACCTGACAATTCTGACCAACTTACAAACCCCCGCGCCGAAAACAAGGAGAAAGCGAGACTGCGGAAGATACAACCGCGACCGAAAGTGAGGATAAACGGTGCAGTAGTCGAAACAGTAAATCAATTTTTCCCATAGCGGTCCTGGTTTTTGCGGACAGCCTCGACGAGAGCGAGTCTCTTTCGGTAGCTAAGCGTCAAAAAGTTTTTCCACTCGCTATAGCTCCCGAGTCTCTTTTTTTCTCTCTATATCTCTTCTTCTTCCCCTCTCCTCTCCTCCCTATACTCGACACATAACGGCCCCGTATGCGCGTGTGTTGAGACAACCGTGCGGTGAATTTTGACATCTGATTTAAAGGTGATGGCTGCTGGTCTTCTCTCGTTTTTTTTTCAAACTTTTTGCCCCTATACAATATCCCACAAAGTCCTGTTCAGTGCGCGGGAAAACTTGCGGAATATTTCTGGAGAGGAAGAGAAAGAGAGAGTAAGAAACAGAGAAAGAGAAAATTTATGATAGTTTTGATGGATGTTTGGAGGATGTTACGTGAAAACGCTTTTCCGTGGTGCCAGTAGCGCCTGCTAAGCGCGAAAGGCTCATTGTGCGGCTACGGTCACCGTATATCCGTCAAACGTGGTCACAAGTCGCGGGCATATATATATATATATACACGCGGCTGTAAATATTCGGTTCCGGTGTTACAGAGAATGGGACAAGCTAGATTATTTTATTGGCCGGTGAAATTATTTTATTGGAAGGATATTGTGGGGAATAATTGACCGGACTTTGTCTTCTAAATTTGCTAGAATCTTCGAGACTTCCCGAGGTCTTGACACGGCAGTAAATCATCTCAGTTTCATATTTTTATGATCTTGCTAACGTGTTTTGGAAAATATCGTAAAATTCGTTGGGTAATATTTACAGTAAAGCGAACTGTTACCTTCAGTTTTGCCTTTGGAGTCTGAGAACGTTGTAAAGCGTCTTTTTTAGCGAGAGCTAAGTTTTTTATTTGCCTCTATAAATTTTTGCTTACTTATGCTGATAATTTTTTTACGAAAATATACATTACAGTTATATTAGCAGACCCGTAAAGTCACTTTAGTGGAAAGGTAAACATAATAAAAATTTTCATCTGTTGAAATTTCCAGTAAAAAGGACTTGTATTATAGGTTTTAATTTTCCTCATTCAAGAAGTGTTTGTGAAAATAAATAACATTTTATATACAAAATTTACATGTGTTTAATATTTAAATTATTTTTAGGTATTGTATTTTGATGTATAGTTATAAAAAATGTAATAAATACTAAAATCAATGTATACTTAGCTTTAATTAATTAATTAAATTGTAAAAAACGTATATATTGCGCCTGTAACTCCTACGCTCTTACCCACATCAATTTATCGATAATTTCGGTCAATTGTTGACTAGAAAAGATAACGTCTAAATGTAAAATAAATGGCTATCTGTGTATTTCCATTTGCTACATTTTGTTTCACTTTTATTAGCTGTAATTTTTATTCGATAACTTTTTCCAATTTTTACTGAATGTTTTTTTGACATTTTTCCTTTTGTCATTAAAAATTTATAAACAAATGCACAAAATAAATGGCTAAATCAAATGCAGTAAATCAAAATACATAAGTAGGAATTTGTTTTACTGTTAAACTTTTATTTTTTTTCACCGAAAATTGTCAAAAACTGATACATTGATATAACCAGAAGCATAAAGCTCCAATACTCTTACAAAAAATTGATATTACAATTACATTTTATACAATAAGTTACGTTTCTTTTCCAATAAATTAGGCCATTAAAAATCTAAATAATAGAAAACGATTAATACTTCAATATATTTTTATCAAACGTATATTTTCTATCATTTAATAGCTGTAGTAAACATCTTTTTACGAAACAAATCTTCCTTTTGAAACAATCCTATACATAAATACCCTCAAAACTAAAACATTTATCCAACCACACCCCAACCACATCCTCCCCATTTCAATTCCACCAAATTCCATCGCCATTCGAATCCTATAAATCAAGTCTCCATACACTCACTCCAACAGCGATTCAACTCACTAACTTTCTCACAAACACAAGCGCTCGCGCGCGCATCACGTCAACCATTGTCTCCAACAACCATCCGCACATGTGTGCTCAAGTCCTGCACGCATTTATCCTCTAACCCGCCTCCCTAAAAATCAAGCACATACATAGGTATAGCATCGCTTTCCAGCATCGACGACAGACAACGGAGAAAAAGCATTCGCGCGCTCAACGGTGTAAGTATACGCAGCATCGTAAAGGTCCCCTCCGATTCTCTCTCTCTCGGTTGCTTTCGCCACACAGCACGAGACATACATACATATATACACCGCACACCACAGAACGCAAAACAGAAAGCCATGACCGGGTGAAAGTTTTTCAAGTAGGTGAGGAGAGCAACAGCAGCAGCAGCAGCCATGTAGGCACACGCAGAGCGTATATAGTCCCCGCGGAGAGAGGAAGAGAGCGAGAGAGAAGCGCAAATTATCGCAGGGGCGGGAGCTATATGTTCCTGCTGTATGTAAGGACCGGTGGGGAGTATATTTATATATTATACGTGCTACGTATAGGTGGTACGTACGCACTTATGGATATAATGTATGGAAGTGCGCGTATATATGTGTGAGAAGGGAGGTGGAGCTATGTGTGCAAGTAGGGGGATGAGGATAATGCAAGGTATAAATGAGAGAGGAGGAGAAAGAGAGCGAGGAAAACCGGTAGAACGTGGAAATATAAGAGAGAAAGAGAGGATGCGCGCACAGAGAGAAATGAGCTCGCTATACTATGTGATTATTAAAGATATATATAAATGGATCGCAGAGTCGAGTACTATATACATATCTGTATGTGAATGTCTGATTAGGGGGCCGTTCATTGAGACTATATATGCGTTGCAATTTTAATTTTTCTTTTGTTCCCGCCCATATCGTGCGAACTTTTAATGATCGGTCTCGGGCTTAACGATGATTTTATAAGAAAGTCGAAAAGATAATATTGTAACAACGCGTTCAATTGAATTATATGTGATTATAAGAGGAGGGTATATATAATAATCGCTGGACTTTAATAGAGAAATTATTCACATCCGCGTGAATTTAGCGTTTATAAATTACCCAATGAATGTGTTATAGGGTATATATACACGTGTACCTGTATATATGTGTGTGTATATATATAGCAAGCTAACGTAATATACCCAGACATCAGTTGATAATGTGATTATTCAACTTCGCATACTTATTCAAATTACCGTGGAATTGTGAAATGCTTATTCATTATATGTGTAGTTCGAGACGAGGAACGGTTTTGATGTGTAATAATATATAGGCGCGCAATGTGAAAGAAATTAAAAAAAAAGGAAGATAAAAAAATTAATATAATGAAAACGGTGGAGAGATTATGACAATGAGAGATAAGACAAGACAGTCGAGACTATATTATTTAATCGTGATTGACACGCCTATTAAGCCTGATTTATGGGTGTCAATTAATGCGAGAGAGTCAAACACGCGTTCTCGTTTGTCCTTGTGTAGCAGCAGGCTTTTATTTTTTACTCTGTAATATATAAAAGGAGTATAACGTTTTTGGTTATTTCTCTCTCGTTTTTTTTTTTGTTAAAAAGAAAGCCACACAGTAGCAGATTTTTTTAGCTTAAAGAAAAAAACGGACCTGTCAGTTATATACGATAAGCGATCATGCTATATAATCAGAGATTCAGGCGTGAAATGTTTATTATTATCGTAAATTTTCGGGTGAATAGCCGTTAAAAATTATCTCTTTAATTCGTATACGTTGTATATACCATATATACACGTAACCCAAGCTCAACTCTCTTCATAATTGTCAATCATCAATAATAAACAACATATTATTCACGTCACTCTTTATACATATACAAATTGTTGAAAAATCTCTCACATTAACCATCACCTTCGAAAATAAAAAAAAAAGATTACGCGCTTCCCAATTACGAATCATTATACGGATTCCGTCATGCTCGACGTTGTATAGCCCCGGTGGACACCCAGATCGAATCTCTCTCGAGATGAAAAAGAAACCTCATCTCACGTATAAACATATATATACCGTACAAGTGGACACACGACACTTACAACCGTCCCCGTCACTAAATCTTCGAGCTTCCACATACACATCACTTTATGAAAAAAACGACAGCTAGATCCGAACTCTCTCTCTCTCTCTGTTTTCCTTCCTATCCGGAAAAACGAAAGAAAAACATTCGCATAGCGACACAGAACGCGGAAGAGTACCTACGTACATATATACGTACACTATAGCTCGCTACATACGCTCGGTCATAAGAAGATGGTAGTAGTAGTAGTAGTAGTAGGTAGATGTAATAATAAACTGGGAGGATACGAAGGAACCTCGCTCTCGCTTACTCGAGAGAGAGAGGGCGAAAAAAAGGAGCAACGCGCGTGCGCCTGCCTCATTCATCATCACCGGAGGTGGAACCCGAGAGAGAGAGAGGTGGCGCGAGCACGCGCGTATATATATATATATATACAGGCCACCCACGCGGAACGCTCGCGCGCTACTCGCTCGAGATCAGTGGCTGTATACCTCTATACTTCTATACATATATATATACACACATACATACGCGTGCATTGTAATCACAACCGAGGAATCGCGCAACCTGTCGTCAACGCAGCGAGATGGGAAATCGGAGAGTATAGTAGTGTAGTATACGTATATATATATACATAGTGGTATGTAAAGTGTATAGGCAAGCAGGCTAGTCTGACGGATTGCCGATGATTAAATTACACGCCGGCGGAGTCGAGGGAAAAATTACACGGAGAGAGAACAATGCTGCAGCTGCATATATATGCGCTTTTTCGAAATAGGCGTGCGCGTGCGCACACGAGTCGTGTTGCAACTCTTTTGTTGATGCTGCGGTATGGCGGCGGGTCAGAGTCGAGTAGGTGATATTGAGCTGTTCGCGTATGTGTGTGTGTGTATAGTGGCGCTGGGGATGGGTCGAGGGTTAATGGGTTCGTTAACGCGAGCGTATTAATTTGAAGGGATAGGTATATATACGCGAGGAGAAGGGAATGGAGATTAGGTTTGATTTTAGTGTGGTAAAATATAGTTGAGTAGAGGATTTGTAGAAATGAAGGTGTTATTGTTTTCAAATGTTGTTTAGTGTGTATTGACGTGAAATAAGGAGATGTTTTGAGAATGATTTGTAAGATAAATAACCAATTTTGGAATAGATTATTTTATTGATAATTATTTTACCATTCAAATTATTTAATAATATTCTAAATTTATAAAATTACACTCAGAAAACGATATTCTTGCACCAACGAGAATCTGCTTGTTGGAGGAGGATTTCCGCTAAAAATAGGGTCAAGAGAATATCTTTCTATGGAAGAAGGAATTATCTTGCAACGGAAAGTCAATATTCCTATAGCGGGATGATAATTTTTCATGCAGAAGGAAATTTTTTTCGCGTAGGATGAATCCTTCTTTATACCAGGATGATTTTCTCAGGAGGAATTTCACTTCAAAACCGGAGGATCGTTTTTCTGAGTGTATTTAGATTATTTATGATACTTTTATAAATACCATATTTGTCAACAATTTATTTTAACGAAAGAATTTACCAAAATATGAATTATTGTTTTATTCACCAACCATCCCATTCAATCTTCAACGACTCCATCTCTAACAAGATCTCGTCGATCAAATTCAAACTCCGACAACCGCGCATTAACAAAGCCATCTATATACCAACCTTTCTACACAACAATGCCAAAAAAAACCCAATCAGCCTCTTTTTTCCTACTAACTGTTTCCCGGATTATCCTCTATACGCAAACGACACTATTATGCAAATAACGGCGCGGTCTCGTCTCCTGAAAGTCGGAAGAACCGAAAGAGAGAAAAAGAGAGAGTTCACGGGTGGTCGCGCATGTGCGTCGCTCTCTGCGCGGTGACATATTACTCTCGCTCGCCCCTTCCGGTGCCGCGCGCGGTTTTAATTCTCGATTTTCAAGCGTATAACGCGCTCTTGCTGTTGCTCCGTTCCTCTCTCATGGTAACACGTGTATATGTATATACGACGAGATGTGCGGCACAGCCGTGTCCAAGTGTGTGACAAAGTTCGACACGCGTCGGAAGGAAGAAAAAGAAGAGCAAGGAGAAGAGAGAGAGAGAAAGTTCCTAATGAAGCTAAACTGTTGGGACATTAATTTAAACGAAAGTGGGGCTTGTGATGTGCGCAGGAGTAAGGGCGTGATTTTTTTTCGTTTCGGTGCCGGAGGACAGTGAAGCGTGGTAAAGTTGAAGTAAATTAGTAAGTGCTTAATTTTGTATATCTACGTTATTATAATTACATTGTTATACTAATTATATTGTATTTGATTGTTTAAACATCAATATAACAATTTTTCTTTTCATAGTTCAACCATCAGACGTCGTAACATCGTAAATTAATAACGCAATAGTTATCTATATAATTCGCATTTTTACCGCGCTCCATTACCCATTTCACCCCCTGGTATACGCACGAAATTCATTTCCATCATAAATCATCTCAAAACTACACGATATTTGCACAAATGCTCCTTATTCCTATATATACAACCACCCGCTAACCTCCGTGTCGCGCCTTCCTCTATAACAATACCATCTCCTCGACATATTAACACGGCTATCTTATTCGTAGCTCACGCGTATATAATACACGCACATATATACCAAATTTATTCTCCTGTCCCGCGAGTTTCGCAATATAAACACACGCGCGTACGGTAATTTATGCGAGCTGAATATATTGTGTATCCTCTATATCTATATATATACATTATACACAAACCGTCGACAAAGAATTCGCGGTGGCGCCTGATACGCGATATTCTCCTCGCGTTAATGCGCCTCCGGGCCTCCCGCGACTGAGAGAAAGAGGAGAGAAAAAGCTATACACCGCTATATACAAAAGCAAGTGAATGAAGCGCGTGTATATGTAGACGGGCGTATATATTTCGATTAATTTATCGTGCCGGTATATATATATATATATATATATATATAGGGAATGTGTGGTTATATTCATACGCGCGAATATTCTGATGTGTGTATATATGTATGCAAGGATTTCTTTTAGAGAGAAGAGAGTATATATAGTTGGGAAAGTTTTTGGTTTCTACGAGAGAGATGGTATAGTGGTATATATGACACGTGGTTGAGTTATGAAAGTATAAGCGAAGATTCTTTTATGGCTTTGATGAAGGTTTTAATTTCACACTTGTGCGAAGTTTCGAAATTTAATTAATTGATGTTGTTTGCAGTGAACGAAGCTATGGAAATTTCGCGTATTATTAGTATAGCATTAGCATTCGAAGAGGTAGAAAAAGATCCATCAAGAAGAAGGTAACATATTTGATTTTAAAAGAGCAGTTAATCTCTGAAACAACGAATATACATATATTTAAAAAAATCTAACGATTAATCTACGATTATAAATTAGTCAAATCGCGCACCCGCACACACATAAACGCTATAAACCATGTGTATATATACCTCGAATGCCGATAAAATCTACACACCTTCTATACACGCTACAGACAATTACATTACCATTACTAAAAAGAACCAGCGCGTACTTACAACAAAGCACGCGCACCTTGCACCTCTAACCAGTTAATTAACCACCAAAACCAACAACGTATATATATAAGCAGCTCCCGAGGCAATCCTTACGCCCAACCCACACGCCTCGTGTATATATGTATATATACACCACCTAATCCCTGAGATAAGCATCCTAATAAAAGATTCATGAACAAAAAACACCTTCTCCTTCGCATATATATCCACCTCAACCTCCTTCTAACAAGTCATTAACGTCAGACATCCAACTACTACCGCGTCATCTCCAAACACATATATACATATGTGAGCTCTCCAAAAAGAAAGAAAGAAAGAAAGAAAAAAAAACAACAAACCTACATCGGCTACCAGCCTACGCGACTGACAATACGATGGAATCCGAAAAATTCCTTGTTCCAACATCGTACATATATATAAACCGTAAGCCTACTGCTACTACTACTACGCTCTTCTACATCCAGTAGCCCGATAAGATTGTCACGCGTAAGTATATATACACGCGCATGGTTTATTCATATGCGTATATAGAAAGAGAGAAAGAAAGAGAGAGAGAGGATACACACGCATATACGCGTGCGTGTATGTTTTCCAGCAGGCTTGGCCCTTTTATTAAAACGCGCGGTGTAAGTACATACGCCTCTCTCTAAGTTATACCGTGTAAATACGCTGGCCTACGCATCGCGGAAGCCATATAGACATATACGAGAGGCATGAACGTTGTATACCTATATGTCTGTGTGTGTGCGTAAGTGGTGGTTAAATTTACGCATATATAGGACGTGTATATATGTATATATAGCCAGCATGTTTTGTGCGTATAATATGAGTATATTGTACGAGGTTCGCGAGTTTTTCATGCCGTGAATAAGAATGTGTGTGTGTGTGTGTGTATGGATGCTGTTTGCGATGGTATATAGATGATGGCGCTTGATGCGTTGGACGATGGTTATACGCGCGCGCGGGTTTATGCATTGTTGTGCGCGGCGGGATTTTAAAGAGCGAGAGAGTTAGGAAAACAGGCTCGAGAGTTGTAATTGCGATGGAATTTTCGAATTGCATTATCGTATATTAATTTTGGTTTGCTATAAGGAATTGTAATCAATAAAACGATGATATGGAACAATGCGTATGTTATTGGATTATGTAGAATTGTACGTATATATAGTGAGAATGTAAACATTGCTTTGTAAATTGCTGTTATAGTTTACTGCGATATTATATTATTCGATGGTAAATTGCATTATTAAAATCGTATTGGTTATAAGCGCAGTATTAGCATTTCAATAAACATTTATACATACACGTTCGGTCGACAATGTTATATTAAAATAACATTCATTGCAACAATAACAATCCGCGCGAACGGTCATATTAAACTTTACTTCTCTCATGCGCGCGCACTTTCGAACTTTCATGTGGCAAAAATATATGACAATCCTTTTGTTATAACAAAGTATACATATATACATATATAAACGTACATATGTATATAAACATTGTAACGCGAGTATAATACAGAGAATATGATATTTTTCTTTTACATCTTCTCACGCACTTCCAATCCCGAAATTCTTGTACAATATCGACCTGTACAATCTTAAGTACACATTCGACACTCAATACTACACTTTACGATAATCCAATCCATTATCCGAAATTCCCGCAAGCCTTTTTTTTCTCATCGCGACATATATCCGACTTGTATTGTAAACACAAAGAAACCTTGCGCTCACACACCAAAAGTCAAATCCTACCACACTACAGCTATTTTTATTCTCCATTTTATTTTTTGTTATCGATCGCGCATCGATATTTCAAATCTCACGATCAGATATCTGCATTATATTGCCGCGTGGACAAAAAACCGGCGACCCGTACGCGCCTCGCCTTTTTTTTTTGGTCGCGCACCGGAATAGTATATCGTTGGAATCTACATATAAAGAAAAACTGCTGAGCCACGACTGCGTCCTGCGCTCCACCTTTCTCCACTCCTAAATATTTATTAATATACACACACGCCTCCGATTCGGCATATAATTTACAAATCTTGGTTGTAGCCAAAGGGATTACATACCTATATACTTATACTGGCCGCGTGTAATCCCTGCCAGTGCTATATATATGTGCGTATAATGCGTATTACGCGAAATCTCGCACAGGAAATAAGCCGCGCACACTTGTTCCGGGCGATGAAAAATTTATTTTTTGTATATATACTTATATACCAGCCAACCAAGAGAATGGAATTATTCGACTGGTTAGAAAGAGAGAGAGAGAGAGAGAGAGAGAGAGAGGGAGAAGGAAGGAATCCGAGGTGTTTACGAGCAGCGAAAGCTGGAAAGGGAATTCCCGATTTAACGAGGTATAACCGCGGCAGTCCGGCTTCTTTTGTAAGGTGTCGATGTAAAATATACTCGAGAACGTAAATTCGCCGCTTAACGCGCCGATAGTTTCGCCGAATGTAACTGCCCCGCTATATGGCTCCCGAAAAACTGGTTGGACTGCGCTCTGTAGTACATTGTTTATGCGACCGTTTGCGACGCCCCCGCTTATATTTCCATATTGCTATATGTGAACGCGCCTCGCTTGTATGGTCGTAAAGAGAGCGAAAATGTGGTTCTTTGAATTTGGAGGAAAAAAAAGTTTTTTTATAGAGTTCGCGGTTTTTCTGTATTATGAGGCTTTTTCAGAAGAAGGAGATCGTCGGGTATACGAAAGTCGCGAAGTAATAATGTTTGTTAAATGTCCTGCGACCACTTGTGAGTAATCGGAACTCGTTTCCACGAAACCGATGTTTAATTCCTTAAATATAATTTATTATGTGTTTAATATAAACGAATGCTTTTTTTTACTGCGTTGAGTTGTACGTATACCGATTGGTATGTATACCGATTAATTGTTCAATTATTTTTATATTAGTGACTAGCAATATCAGTATATGCTGTTTGATGAAAAATCGAAAAATTTTTCAAGAAACTCCTCTGTTTTTCGAGTCCCATAAATAAAACACTCATATAGATGTACGAACAACTAGCTTGAAATTTTCAAGTGCCAGGCGCTGTGGAATACTCTTGACTTTTCGGGCTGCTCCGCTATAATAGTTCACATGTAACACCAGAAGCCGCGTAAAGTGCATATCTCTGGTTTCCCTCTTTATTTTTCCACGTCTTCATATTCCCGTTCCCCGTCGCTACATATATATATACATACATTCTTCTTCTTCTTCTGCTTTTCAAAGATAATTTTGAGCCTCGACAGAGCTACTTTTTCATTCTCTCTTTTTTTTTCATCCAGCTCATTATGCACTTTAATACACTTCAGAATTTTAGTGTCTGCATCGTGGGCTCGGGTACCTCTTTGAACTACTCTTGACTTATGAAAATTCTGTTATCGCTCGAAAGAACACGAATAATTTCATTTTTTTTCTATATTTTTAAGAGCCAAAGGAAAATTGTAAAACTTTTTAGTTTTGTATTTGTTGCATCGAAATAATTATGTAATTTTACTATATATATATATTCTTATAAATTATTATACTGTACTATACATATCTTATACAAGCGAAATATTTATATATCGATGCACTCAGCAACCTTCAAACCTCCCAAACGACCAATTCAATAAACAGCTCTCCTTCTCCAAAACCCCCACACACTATAACGTACACCTCTTCGCACCCGAAAAAAATCAATGCCCCCGCATCCATCATCCCCAATTATTCGCATTCAATTTGTCTCTCCTTCTCTCCTCTCACACCCTTTATCCACCACCTTCCTCACATTAATATTATTCCATGGTCGCAGCTACCATATTATATATACCTCCCAAAAAACACAGCCCACGCGCAGCATGCGCTCGAAAAGCAAATAATAATCTCCCAGTCGCACACACAGTGTTTGGTTCTCTCTCTCTTCCTCTCTCTCGAAAAAGGTGTCCACGCTAATTGGGATGCATCTACCGGCGCTGGCCACCGATTAATAATCCAGCTCGCGGGGTGCCACGCGCGAAATCTTATATATATATACATATATCCCGTGCGTGTATATATCGGTCGAGAGAATTCACGCGCGCGAGCCTTATTTATACCTATACACACACGCACGCGAGAGGCGCCCCCCTGCGGCTCTCGGCTATTTGTTATTCTAATGTAGCATTATATGCGGGCGTATAGGCTCGAGCGCATCCGAAGTGTGAAACGTTCGTGTGTGTGGGTTCGCGATGGAATTTCTATGGTATTCACGTGGTAGTAGTAGGGAGTGTCGATGGCAAAAGAGAGGCTTTTAGAGGTGGGAGGAGGACGAGGATGCAGTGTATTAGCGATGATTGAGGTGGGAGGTAATGCGGTGGGTATATGTGCGAGTTATAAGAGAGGAGGAGGAGGAGAAGATGGATAGAGTGGAAGTATGATGCTTGATATACGTGTGCTCTGGATTGAGCGTTCGGCGAAGTGGAGTTGTGGATTATTTTAATGGGGCTTTGTTATTGGTGGATTATGCATTATTCTGTCGATACGTAGTTATTGAATGTTTTTGAAAGAATATCATTTTTTTCGTATTTTTGTATATAATTATGTGTTTAGTCGTGAGTTCCCAATTGTCAAATATAAATTAGCTTACCTACGTAAACAAATATGAATAGATTTAAAAATATATATTTATTTTTATTCAATCCGAAATCTTTTCGCATAATTATCCAGTCCACACGCAATAATTCAATGAATTATTGAGGTATACTATAAAGAAGAACTTGCTATTCCTGCTAGCCTCTCGAGAAATTTCATTGAATAGCTCTTTCGACGCGCCAACTAATTTGATAATGTTTTATATCTCAGGACAGAATTTTAATGGAAATTCGTCCAGTTCATATTACAATTTAATTTTCAACGGAAGTTTTTTTTTCTTTTAGTTTTATTATCAAAACAAAATAACACGCACCGACAATTAATTATAAAAAATTTAGTTTTTATAATTCGGAAACCCCGCTGCGAACTTGGCCAAAAACCAGTCAAGGTTTCTGCCATATCGCAGAGATACGCTAGGCAGATAAAGTTACTAAAACTTTTATTAGTGATGAAATAGCCGCGGCGTTCGAAAATATTTTTAATCCGTATTATTAGAGAGCCGTAAAAATATGTTTTATAGAGTGAAATCTGATATCCCTAATATACTGCTATTGCACGCTTGCAACAGCTATGTATTTACGACGAATTCTAAATAGCATTAAATTCTAGAGTTTACTCTGTAATAATATTCAAATTATTTATTATTACATATTGAAATGGCCGTCATTTCCTGTGTTCTTATGGGCTAAAATTTATGACTTTATCATGCACGATCGTTTCTTCAGTCTAACGGTCGTGTGTATATACTATACAGCACAAGCTATCATTATTCCTCGCAAACATCGAATATTTTTTTTTTACATCAACAACAATTATGTTAAAACCATAACGATTTTTCCTTATGCAATTAAATTACATATATGCCTGCGTGTAAGCATATCAGGCATACCAAACGTTGAGAAAAATATGGTTTCATTGAAAGCGAAAATCTTCGATATTATATCAATACGTACGTTTTGGATTTATCATGAACGCGATATTGCAAACGACTACATGTTACGCCCTTCGTTATACTCTTCGTATACACTGCAAGTGAAAAAATTCGTATATTATTTCATTAACGCGGCTCCTGGAAATCATTGCATCCCATTAATTCCAATATCGCCTCCATGTTATCCCATATACACTTATACATATATACACGACGACGATGACGCAAATGCTCGTGTATTATATATACCCAAGCAAAGACACATACACTCGCACGACTGCGAGAATATGCTGGCGCGCAATAACGCGCCGCGTTACGCTCCTCGCGCGCCGAAGCGACGTAATTGAGTCCCGCTCGGGATAAAAAAAGAAAGAAGAAAGAACCTAAGCTCCTTCTTTCTTCCTTCGTTTCTCTCTTTTTTTTCCTCCTATATATCGAGGGGAAAGGGAGAGATAGCATCCAAGCGCGCTCGCGAAATTTATCATGGTCTCTTCACGCCGGCTTAATGTCTTTATTGCGATTTTCTAGGTAGTCGTCGCACGAAGTCCTTGTATTTTATTAAGCCTTCGATTCCAGCTAAAATAGCTATATCTCTGCTTTTTTTCATCTCTCTCTTTTTGGGTTGTGTGTCTGGTCGCGCGTGTATGAATTATTATCGTCGTGGAACCGCACGATGACGACGACGAGAGTTGTTCGGAGGAAAAATGTGCGCAGTTGGCGAGCTTATTCGGGGACGAAAATTTCGGCAGGATTTCGAGGATTTCGCGTTGTTTCGCGTTTTTATCATGGCGTGTGATTTAGCGAGCGAGAGAGAGAGAGAGTAGTTAGGCTGATTTATCTCGTGAGATGACTTCGATGGTATTAACGGATTTTTTTTGGTTGATACGAGCGACGTGAGTCATGATGGAAGGTAATAAGCGCTTTTCAGAAGTATAATCTCGATTTATCGATTTCATCAGAGATAAGAATATGATTTTTAGCGTGTTTTGACAGGAAATTATGTTTTTGAAGATTTTTATATAATTGTCAATAAAAGAAATGAGGTGAAATTGTAAACTTTTATACAAATTATAAATATTTATAAAATTGTTCTCTTAATATCAATAAAAATGCTTTCTCGCATAAGTACACCAGATCCCATACTTTACTTTTCACGCCGCGCAAACTCGACATTTATACTCCCGCACTTTATCAACGAAAAAAAACATCCAACAATCTTCCTTAAAACACAAAACATTTATCGCTCCACTTTACCATACACGTATAACACTTATACATAAACCCAACCCCCTCTCAAGTATCCTCCTCGCACAGCCACCCTATGCCACACTGCAAAGTCGCGTAAATATCTCAGCTTCACTACCTCAGCCCCTCTCGCTCCTTCTATATCCTTGTATAAAACAAAGTGTCGGAGCACCCTGTGCCGTAAAAAAAAAAAATAAAGAAGCCAACGCGAACACCGCAAGCGAAAGCAACGCGAGAGAGCTCGTACGCGCAGAGAAGTCGATAACCAGCTCGTCGTCGTTCCACCTCTCTCTCTCTTTCTCTCTCTCCGCCTTCACGTTTTCCCTCTTCTTTGTTTCCGCCCCTCTTACCAGTACTTACACTCCACTGCTACATAGATATATATATATATACCGTCGCGTCGGGGACTCTAATCGAAATTAGTTTTTTAATTGGCCGCCGTGCGACTTATTTAGTCGTTAGCCGTGCGCGAGGCGAGATGTCGGTGGCGTACTTAGTGGCGCGGCCGCAGAGTGAAGCCATCTGTGCCAGCCGCCGCCGCCGCCGCGCACCGTGAAGAGGGAGGAAAGGGAGGAAAAAAGTTCTTTCTTCGAGCTTTTCTTCTCGTTCGTTCGTTCTTTTTTTTTTACGTGGGCGGAATGCCGGAAGCGTCGTCGTCGTCGTCTCGTGCGTATATATACGCCTCGTGGTATAACGATGATTGGCTCATTAAGGAATCGACTGGAAATTATCCTGGGGACGATGCGAGAGCGTATAGCGACGCAGCGCTTTATCGTCCGAGAGCTAATTTCACCTTTATTTAAATGAGCTGGTTCTATAGGGTTGAGAGAAGGAAGATTGCTGCTAGTTCGTGCGCTTTATACGAGTGGACGATGTTTCGAAAGAATATCTAGAGAATGGCGTTCTTGAAGAGGAGAAGGTGAGTTTGAACTTCTGTGTTATATATTTTGTATAAAGTGGAATACGGTTAATACGAGATTTCATATAAAAATATTATAAATAGTTTGGAAACTATGTTGTTTTTTAAATTATATTTATACATTCATATTATTATTTAATTCTTTATATTGTTTTATTTGCGTATTTAATTTTTCCATTAACTTCATATTATGCCCGCTTTTTATATAGTTGAAAAATACAGGACAATTAAATGAATGCAAAATAACAAAAATGACTGTAATTTTCATCGTACCATCAACAAAAATATAACGAAGAATTTTATATATATAAAGAACGTCTTTTTTTTCCTCAAATTATATAAATTAATATACGTTAATAACACTTTATTTGTGCATAAAATTCGCACTATATAATTCACGGAACAATTTTGCTCCTGCATCATTCATCCGACCGTTTACAATCATCTCTGTACTTCATAAAATTTTATTCATACACACTTTAAATAAATTATAACGTTAAAACCAGTTCCACACATATATACATATACCATATACGCACAACAACAAAACCACGCAGAGCTGAAAAATTTCAACGTTATTATTTTTTTCAGGACGAAAAATTGTTTCTCCACAACGGGAACAACACATTTGTGCGTATGCGTGACGCTGTTCGAAAAGTTGCAAAGTGCACGCGTAGCATACACACATACACACACCCAACGCGGTTGCCGTCGGTCGGTGACGGCTGTAAACAGCGCGAATTTCGCGTTTCGCTCGCCCGCTCGGAATATTAAAACGATAACGGTCGTGGCGCTTTTTAAAAGTATAATTACGCGTGATGTACAGCAGCAGCAGCAGCAGCAGCGGTGCGGCGTATATAAGCGCGCGAGCGAATGAGAAAGAGCGAACTCCATGCGGGAGTGAGCGTGGAAAAAGTGAAAAAATGGAGTATATAGGCGAGAGAGAGAGAGAGAGCACACACCGGTTCTGCCCACCGTTTTCGTTGTGCTTACTGCTGCTGCTGCTGCTGTCGTGCTGTTTCGAAAGTATGACTTTCGACAAAAATATATATTATGTTTAATAAGTTATATCGTTAAATGTTGCAAATTATTGTAGATCGTAAAATCGTCAACGATCGTTAATATATAAAGTTATGAATTTAAAATTACAAGTGATTAAGTATTTGTAAGTATACTTCCTCGTTGAAAAATTCATTTTCTTTTTGATAAAGTGATATATTTTATGCAAATGTATTCTTGCATACTTTACATTTCAATTCTTAATGCGTTCATGTGAGAATATACTAGAATAATCTCCAGACATGACTCGACCATTTTTAATTTAATTTTTTTCTGTATATAAATCCATTTTTAACCAATTTCAAAACTTTCCCATATTGTAAAAAGTAAATCTTATACTATACAGTAAAATCAGAAATACGAATTCAAAATATATATTATCCCTGCTAAATATTGATCCTGTTTTCATTGATCCTCAGCTACCATTTTATACAACATCTATACATCCAAAACAAAACAACCTATCCCTCTTACACACATAAACCTCGCTGTCTATACAATCTTCATCGACCGTATATATATACATCCAAAGGAAGCGCTCTCCTCTCCTGCGCTCCATAATAACCCCAAGATGAAGACACACCGCGCGACTCACTATATATACCCCACACACTGCGAGGCGTAATTCGCACCGGAACACATCTCCCCGAGGGTAAAAGACTCCTCCCCCTTCTGGATAATTTCGCGATTATCGCGCGACACAAGAACTGCCTATATACATATACTATACTTACTACACGTACACACACACACCCGCTGAAACACTCGTTTTTCAGCCGCGGGAAAAACCATAGGGTGCATGGCGCGAGCGGTAATCGCGGCGAGAAATCAAAGAGTACCGCGCCGCACTGAACAGCAGCAGCAGCAGCAAGGATGAATATAAATTCTACTGAGGTATATATATAGTATATGCTCGGTTTTTGTTTATATCATGAGTATATGTAAGAGAGGGAGTAAACGGTACGAAGGACTTTTTTTGTTTTGTCCTCGATGGTAAGAGATCGGTGCGGTTGCAATTTGCAGGCTATTAACTTGAAAGCGATATATATATAGGTATACTGTACATCTGAGGTGGCGTTCGAGGAAGTATGGACCTGTGATTGGGAATCGAGATGGTTTGTTTTTTTTGTACAAGCAGAGTGAAGTGTTTGATGTGTTCCGGAAGTGAAGTTACCGATATAAGTGCTGTATATAATTTTGGCGTTTTGATGTTTTAAACGTATATTGCAGGCGGTTAGCAACGTAAACAAGTTTATACGTATCAAGATATACAATTTATATTTAAATTTCAAACAATTCTATATTATTATAAACAAAATCCTCCAATTTAGCAAAATTCTTCTCCTCAAATATAAATAAAAAAAAATGCAGGCAAAATTTGAGCATCAAAAACCACCCTTAAACCTCTCCGCTACATATATATATATATATACACACACAGAGAAACCTCAGCGTCCCCTCTGCTATCCCAAAAAAGCCTCGATCCTACCGAACAAAGACTCTCCTCTCCTCTCTCTCTCTACACACATATAGACGTATATATATAACACGACTAAGATGGCGCACGTCGCGTCCGGGGGTGGCTTCCACTCTCACACGTATATATATATATACCCTTATATACCTACCTCCCTCTCTCTTTCTCTTCTTTCTCTGTCTTTATATATACCATCGCACGGACGCGCTCTTGTTCGCTCGATAAAACAATTGCCGGGGGGATAATCGGCATTATTTACGCCGGATTCACCGCGCGCGGGACGAGTCGAGATTCCCCTGGGGATTCGCGTGCCAGGCCCTTTTCGAAGATGCGAAGAGGGAGTTATGAAGTCGTGCGCCCGCGCGGACGATGCTATAAGCTAATTTGTTCCGTTCGCGGGAGGTCGTGTATATATAGGGGGTTGTAGGAGGGTGTAGAGATATATAAGTATATATACGGTTATAATAAGTGCGGAGAGATGATAGGCTGTGTGTAATCGACGCGTATAAGTGTGTGTGTGGGATGATTTTCGTATTTATGATGGACCGCCGTGTGGGAAAGTTATAGGTGAGGATTTAGAGAGTTGCTAGAGAGAGAAATGTATTATTTTCAGAGTTATTATTGGTGGATGAGTATTTTTTTTAAGATCAGAGTGCTCTTGTAAGATTGTAGAATATTTATCATCAATATTTCAAAGTTCTTATACACAAATTATATCTAGAACTACAATCGTATACTTTTGCTCCTATATCCGCATTTGTTACTCCATATACTGTTGCGTCGAAAAGTTCTCTCTTGATCAGTCGCAGCAGATACGCTTACACACGCACATACACAGACTCGTTCGCAAAAGCAACACCCTCTTCCCTATCTTTACACTTACATCTTCGCACACATATCCTCTCATCTGCTAACCCACCTCACACATATATACATATATACAGCTCAGTTCTCTCTTATTCCCTCTCTGGAAAACTCACTCGCCTAATACACACACATGTGTTGAGAAAACTGCCAACTCTCTACAAGAGCAACTTATATAGTATAGCGAGAGAGTAAGAGAGAACCACATCTCGGCTGGAAATCAGGTCCGCGTGTGTAAGCCCCGGCTGATCTCCCCCAGCTTATCCCCCCCCACCTTCCTCTCTTCTGCCGGCAAAGTGGCCCCAATTAGATACGTCGCGGGGATTTCGACGTCGAGCTGGTAGAGGGGAGGGCGAATCTCTCCCTTGGGACAAGGCAGTGTGTATATGTGTGTGTATACACATAGCAGCGATGTTCGTAACCCCGTAAAAGTGGCGCACGCGCGTAAAAAGGAAACGCTGGCATAGTGGTGGTAGCTTCTTCTTCTTCTACTTCTTCTTAATTTCTTATTCTATCGGGGAGAAAAAGAGAGAAGAAGCTCACGGCTGTACGAGACGGCGATTTATGCGCAAAGGGGGAGGCAGCACCGGCCATTTATTCGGCGATTAATTCTTAAACGAGCCCCGGCTGCGTGGGGACGTGCGGGACGGCAGAGGGTTTAATTAAAAAAGATTCGGGAGCACTGTACGGGAGTTGCGCGTTTTCGGATTTAATTTGGGTAGTTTTGTAAAGGCTTTGTAAGTCCTGTATATACAAGATAATTAAGATGATGGTGGGTCACACGAGATGTATATCGTAGGTTGAGTGTATAGAAGAAAATGCGTAGGTGTGTGTATTGTATACGTCAGATCAATGGTTTTGAAGGAAACGTTAGTAATTAGATAATCATGCACCGAGGAAATGATGAAAATTCCCTCTAGTATAACCAAATATTATATAGATATGTGTATAGAAGTAGTCGAGGCACTCACATAAATTACCATATAGATACAAATAATTCCGGGAACGCAGGACTACTGCAGCGTATACCATAACGTACATCGGGTATATATTCCCAGGATTAAGTATTCTGCTTCGTAATCATAATCAAAATTCGTATATAGCCATATAATAATCAACAAAATTCACCGCGTATACATCTGTATATATGTGATATCCTTGTCGCTATGTAAATGAAATTATACATATAAACGTATAATTCTATACTTATATAAACAGGTGCAGATTTTTTATATAATATTTCACGATAAACCACTCGCGCAATTTATTTCGCATACCAACGCGCATTCGCGTATATAACATAATAGAAGCAGTACTTATATATACCCGCACGCGTTCTTTCCACATCGATTCAACGGAAGGAGACATTAATCCACCTTATTACAAAGAAATTCCCTGTGTGCGTATACGCATATTATACTTATAGCTCGCGGCCGGGCCGCACGCTCGATGAAACGCGGCTCTTACGCACCTAATCGCGATATCATGCAGTCGCGAAGAAGAAGAGACGACGTGGTGGTATATATATATAGCGACGAAGAGACGTCGACGACGCGGTATACTATATATAGAAAGAGAGAAGGGGGGAAGGAGAACATCATCAGATGCGGAGCGGTAGATTAGGCCGCGCCTCGAGCGTGAAAATCTGCGAAAGTCAAGAGAGAGAGAGAGAGGATGGTAGAAAGGGAGAGAGAGAGAAGCGAGCGAACTACTACGGCAGGTCTCTCCCCGAGCCCATTACTTTGGGAGATTACCGGGCTAAAGTGACTGGCTGCAGCGACGGGGTTGTCGCAATTAGGGTGGGTTTACACGAGGAGGGGGGAGGCGGGCTCAACGAGACTCTCTCTTGCTCTCTTCGTGTGCGCGTTATATACACGAGAGAGAAAAATGGTCGACGTGTGGGATATATATATATAAGTGTATAAGTGGAAAGACGATTTTATTATTGCAACGCGTATGGGGAGAGTCGGAGATACTAATGCCTCGGTAATAAAGATAGATTATATCGTGAAAATATTAGTTTGATTTCCTACTGCGTATGTATATACAGCACGAGTGGCTCAGCGATTATCCGGTAGATATTTCAGCGATTTGCGGAACGAGGGAGTGGGATGATCGCTTAGTGCATAATGCGTGTGTGTGTGCAAGGCCGGAAGTCGTGGAGTGGGATATAGAGGAGAACGAGGTAGATTACGAGAATGTTTTCGACGTATAACGTCGGCCGGTTTATTATATGAATGGATATGTTATATAGTATAGAGAGATGGATTGGTTGGTTTAAAATGTGAATTTATGAATTGCGGAGGTATATATATATATATAAGGTTGGGGAGAGCTTTGATGCGTTATCGTGGAGTTTAGAAAATTTCACGTACGTTTGTTGGAAGTCAAATGGATTTACTATGAGTTATGAGCTTGATTTGAACGATCATCTTTTTTATTTATCTATATTGTAGCTTAAGGAATTAATTTAGTGAATTTAAGTCAGTTAAGAAAATATTATATACTTGGAATCTATATGAATAACTACGAATATTTTCAAAAAATTCATAGCTGGGAACAGCACTTATAAAAACGATGCCCCGTCTAAAATTACAATCTTTCGACACTATAAGCGATAATCATAAAACGTGCAATAATTTCCCCTTACAATTCTTGCGACGCTAGCACCGGTAATTTTCAACGTATCACATTATGTAATTCGCAATAATAAATTCCCTGCTCAACTACCTTAAAACAATACGTATATGTATAGCAGAAATAACCTAGTTATAGCCGACATATCAGCCTCGAAAGAATCATCACCGCGCGCGCGCGCTTCGACAAACCAACAGACAGCGGAAGGGAAGGCGGAGTAAGCTGAATACTCATACTATATACAGATATATATATGTATACATATATACCAACCCGCACTGGCTCATCCTCCTCTCTCTCTCTCTCTCACAATGGATTGATATACATATTTGCCAGGCAACAACGGCAGAGTTCGCGCGCGCGCGCGCACCAGGCGTGTCACTCACTAAGTCAGTCAGTTAGAGCGCCCGCGTTGAAGGGGGGTGCATTTGTAATGAGCACATATATATATATATATTTATCTATATACAGTACAGTCGCTATAGCTGCCGCCGCCATTCCCTACGCGTCCTTTCCGCGAATCATCCCTCGAGATACGAGAATGTCTGTGTGTGTGTGTAAGCTGCACGCTCGCGTTCTCTCTCTATTTATCTCGATGCCTTTTTTATGTAAAGAGGGAGAGAAAAAAAGAAGAGGAGGAGAAGGTAGTATAGAGGCGGGAGCTGATGGTGAGGTTGTAGACGCGTTTAGCGGAGCGTTGTAAAAATGTGCGTATATAGGGGGAGGGAGAGAAAGAGAGAGAATATATATACCGAGAGATGGGTGTGGAGAAATTTTTTTTAAGCTTCGTGGATGATGGTTGTTGAGGCTTTAGTGCGGATAAGTGTAAGAATGTTATAGGGTTTGTGTTTGAATAGAGAAATAAGTGCGAAAAATGTGTAAGTATAAGCTTGCTTGGAGACTTACCTTAGATTTTTTTAAATAATTTGTTTATACAAGCAAAGAAATATATAAAGCAACAGCACTGATGTCAGCCAAGTTGATATATAAAATCAACTGTATGTATACATAAATGTTACCGTTACCGTTTTGTTGCAATTCGATAAAACTACCTAAATATATTACAAAAAAATATAATACAATAAACAATAAACTTCATCAAACTTTCAGAGTAACATCAGCTCACGTCAACTCAGCGTTCCATCCGAATACAATTTGACGAACCTGCTCCGAATACCAATACCAAACGCTCACAGCTCAGCACCATCGTCCTTTCCCTCCTTCCTCCTTTCTCTCTTCTTCTTTTTTTTTTTATTCATTTTTCGCCAAACGTCTACACGTCCCAAAACAAACCCTATCTCATACACACCGACACATCCTCGCGTCACGGATTCCCAACCATCATAAATATTCCCGTCGCGTACGCCCATTCTTTTCTTCATTTCGTTCTCCACCTTTTGTCTCACTCTCCACCCCCGTCGAAATTTCCTTTCTCTCGTGTATATTCCTCCCAGGAGGATATACCACTATATATATACAACCGCATCGAGTCTTGAAATCCTCGCGTTCTCGCACTCTCCACCTCTCATTTGAATACTATATACGCTACTACCTCTATATATATATACTATACTATACACCCTGTGCACGCTTACGATCGACTTCTTGTTTGGACAAACTGTCAGGCGACCGAGTAACTCTGCTGTGTACAAAGGGGAGATCCGAGTAAATAACTCTTAATCCGAAGGGTGAGACACGAGCGTTGCTCTTTTATATATATATATTGATAGTTTGCTTTTCTCTCTGTCGTGTATATACGCCCGCGTGATTAGCATAACCACAGCTGCCGCGCTACCGCGTGGAGCCGAAAATAAAAAAAAAACTGTCGGCGTAATCGGATTAAAGGTATATGTATATACGGGGGTGGGGTTTAAACGACGAAAGGGCTCGCTGATGCGCCTGTTGTGCGGGCTTATGATGGCTCGGCAAGCTGTGGCGTAATGCTGTATGCTATATATATATATGCGAGGTCCACGCGTGCATGCTGGGTTATTAATCTATTTGTCTTTACCCCTGTGTTAACAAATGACACGCGAGTCGCTTAGTTTGCAGAGTAGAGAGAGAGATGTGTGCGCGTGATGGAAGAGTGAGAGAGAGAGAGAGAGAAGAGCAAAACGATTTGAGAAAGAGATAGCGCGAGCTGTTGGGTGTGGACGAGGGCGTGAAAAATCACTGTAAATGGGTTTGTGTGCTTTGTGTATGTATATGAGGGTGAGTTGGATCTTCAGTAGATTTTATGCAGACAAAACGTGTTGTATGTGTGTTGAAGTTCAAAAAAATTATATTTTTTTTATTCGTATAGTAATGTTGCTTTTCGCTTGATGGTGTATAAGTCACTTATCGGATAAAATTTATCAAACTTTTGTATGGGATATGTTGTAACAGGTTTTTTTTTACTATGAAATTTTATATTTATCGTAATTTATTAATCAATTCAAATTAAAACCAGTCGAGAAATTAATTAAATTTAATCAAGTACCATGTACTCAACACGCACACTGACTCGGTAAAATTGCAAACGCTTCTAATTATGGTCAAGCAATTAAAGTCTACACTATGTAAGTTTTAAGTATATTATAAAAACGAAGGTATTTAACGTAAGGATAAACATATTATTTACTCAATTTTCCGATTGTATTTACCACAAAACTTATGTATACATATAAAAATAGAATAAAAAAGAAAAACCGAAATAGCAATTCTTCCTCACCCAACGCAAAAATAACCCAGCCAAGTGAAAACAATAAAAATACCGTGTAGCATACACTCGGCAATCCGTATACATATCTATCCGTCTGAAAAAGCGAACACATCCGATACACGTCGATGCGCCGCATTCCTCCTCCATTTCGCAATTTCCGCGCGCGCGCGCCACCCGAAGAAGCCAATATCCGTCCTATCTCAGATCCACGCTCTCTCTCTTCTGTGCAAACGAGGTGGGCGGCTTCCCGGGGGTTTGCCAGACGCGCGCGCGCGCACGAGAGAGAAATAATGTAGAGGGAGAGAGAGAGAGAGAAATGAAATAAAGAGGGCGGGGGTGCGCAAGCTGTCTCTCTTCGCCTTTGCGCGCGCGCGCGAGCAAGCGAGCGACGGTGGTCTAAGCTGTGCGCTATTCTTCCGGAGAGTAGAGAGAGAGAGAGAGAGAGAGAGAGAGAGAAAATTCCGCAGCGCGTTTCGCTGCTCGTCAGCCGATCGATAGGACTGCCACCGGGTGGCTGGCCCCCTTTTTCCAAGGTTTACAACGCGAGATGAAACGTTACGATATATATATTTTTTCTTCTTTTTTGTTGGGTAGTCGTATAGGCTGGTATAGTAGGTTGATATTTGATATGCTAATGAACGCGAACGTATTTTCAAAGTAACGTTCGAAAAATTTGCTATTGCGTTAATTGATATACAGCGATTGGTTATGTATAATTTATTATATGAAATATTTTTTGCTTTATTATTTTTTATTTATTTTTATGTATCTTATTTTGCATTAAAAATTTCTGAAAACTGAATATGAATATAATTGCCGTGACTGTTATAGATATGGAATAATTAAAAACAAAATTTCCGATTGCGCGTGCCTGAAATATAAACATGCCTGTGGTACCGCACATATCACCTGCTTGTAATGTAAATAAAGAGCAGTCAACCGATTATATTCGCGCCAATTGTTTCACTTAACAACTGGTTGCGTTAAGAGCAAGTTCGTTTTTATTTGTATAAGGATAGCAATAAATCAACATGAATTTTACAAAGTTGGCTTTACTTGTAATTGGCTTAACCGTTATATCGTTAATTATTAATGGTAAGATTGATATTGTTATTATAAATATTTAATTGAACTAATATTTCAAATATTCTTAAAATGATTTTGTTTTGATTTTCAAATATGATTTTAATGAAAATATACTTACTATAATTTAAGTTAACGGTACGAAAAGAGTACCTGGAAGAGAAATACAAAATGCAGACGAAGACGCAAACATCGGTCCTCATGTTAAAAATCACCATGAAAAGCAGCATTGTTCTAAAAATAAAGACACAGAACTGTGCGATCATCACGAAACCATTGTCACTATCAATAAAGAGGAGCAACGTTCTAAAAGACATACAATTAAAGATGCAGAACCGATCGATGATGACGAAACCATTGTCACTATCGAGGACGATGAAAACGAGCCCGTTGAAAAAGTTCGCAAACCAAAATCAATCGACGATGATATGGCTGACAACGACATCATCGAACACCTTAGAGAACTTGCACGTCTCGCTCGCTCTGCCCCGACGAGGTCGGACTCCGATCATGACATGAACAGACACCGACATCACCATCAAGAAATGCATCGTACTCTAGATTCAATGTTCAGCGATGAAATTGTCCCCAAAGGCGGTACTGAGGCAAAGATAGATCAAAAGAACGACAGACGTATGCCGAAAATCGTTGGCGGAAAGAAAGACATCAATAAAGAGATTAAGTACCAAGTAGTTTTACACAACGGAATCAAGGCCCTATGCGGTGCATCCATCTTATCGGACCGGTACTTACTGTCAGCAGCGCACTGCTTCATGGACAAGTACGACAATCCGACTCGTGACCAAATGTACGCAATTCATGGTTCGATTCAGCTGAACAAAGACCGTAAGGGCATTCCCAAAGTTCAGACTGTCTACATACCAACAATGTACGTGTCCATAAGAAACATGAATGAAGTGGGAGATATCGCAGTACTCAAGGTAATTAATTGAAAACAAAAAATAGTATATATAGGCGTAGGACGAGGTTATTATTAATTTGTTTTTATGATTTAGCTAACGAAAGGAATTGGACTTGGCAAAAACCCCGACATTACGAAGCTTGACTTACCGAAACCCCTACACGGCAATGTGTACGATACGTACGAAGGCAAACAGGCAGTAATTGCTGGTTTCGGAGTCAATAGACTAGGATTTAGTCCCTCGGATAAATATTGGTACGAATATAAAGTTTCGGCGGTAGGGTTTCCAACTGAACTGCAACGAGCTACTATCGATGTTTTGAGGAATTCGGAATGTGAAATGACATGGTATCCCATCGTAATGACTCCGACTCGATTGTGCGGTAGGATGATTGGTAGAGATCATCGCGGAGTTTGCAAGGTAAGGATTCTTTTTTACTATAAAAATCTAACTGGTATATATATATTGTTTTCTTATTTATTCTTTTTCTCTTTGATCAGGGTGACAGTGGTAATGCTCTTGTTTACGAGAACACGGCTATCGGAGTCACCAGCATTGGCCAGGACCAGTGCAATGAAGAATATATGCACAATGGAAAGCCAACTATATACACTAGAGTATCTTATTTCATGGACTTGATTAAAAATGCAATGGCAGATAAGATTACATCCGAGATGAGAGTTTTCAATATCATTAACATGGAAGAAAAGTGAAGACTTGTTGAAAATCATTATTTTTAAAATGTCATATTCGTCGAATACACCATTTGCATTTTATGTGAATTTTAAACACGAGTTCAGAACGCAGATGAATCTTTTAAATATTAACGTATTCAATAACACAATAAATAATGTTGTGTTATTTTGTTATCCTCTAATTTTGATTATGTTATATTGTATGACTATATTTCATTTTTAATAAACTATTGTTTTTAATTATGAATTTCTTTACGTATGACCTATTTGTATTTAGTTTAATTTACATAATTTTTTCAAAATTGATTCGTTGATCTATGTTTATTCAGTAACATCGTACAAAATTCTAAACAAATAAGTGATCTGTAAGTACATTGAAAAAAAATAATTTTATAAAATTTTTTGAAAATTTTATAAAATACATTAAAAGTTCGAACTAATAAGTTAAATCTTATATATTAACATTATTTTATTATTAATTAATTTTTAAGAAAGACTTAGTTGTTTTCTGTATATTGACGCAAGATATTTCAAGTAGAATCTACTTGCGCCATCTGTAATAATCCGTCGACTCTCTTGTATTGCTCTAAGGATAAAGTAATTTTCATCAAAACGTGAACACATACATCGTTAAAATAATATGATAATTTGTTACAATAATAAAATTTATTAGAAGAATATCCTTTAAAATTAAATTTTCAATTACCTATAATCATTGTGATCTAAATTGCTTTCTTCTTCCTTGTCTATAGACGTATAAATATAAAATGACCCTGTATTTTGATACATACTTAGAATGTAAATAAATATAAGCCAGCAATTTATACGTTATAAATTTAGTTCACCTATAATACTATTGCACAGGGAAATTTTATTTTTGTTTCAATTTTAACGTGAATCAGTTGAAAACCGAAAATATGATTCTGACTAATTCGTGTATTTTTATAGTTACATTGTCAACCCTTTTATTAGTTAATAATGGTAAGATTATAATTTTCATTATATATTTTGTAATAACCTAAAGATTAAATAATTTTTATATATTAACATTTTATTTTTGTACATAACATTTTTGTTTTAAGTCTACGCCGAAACACATGAAAAATCTTCTAATCGAAGACATGATAACGTTGAGCAAACAACTGAATCAATGCAACAGTGGCATAGAACTCAATTTCCTCCACGTCTCGGACGTGAAAAAGCAGATATTGAGAATGAGTCATCCCACAGAAATCCAAAACTAATCGATGATTTTTTAGAATCTGAAAATGAAAATGATCCAAAGATACATCAGGACCCTAAACTTATTGGTGGTAAACAAGATATCAAGCAAGCAATAAAATACCAGGTGACCATCCACAATGGTACAAAGGACATTTGTGGAGCAACTATTATAGCCGACAAATATTTGTTATCAACCGCTAACTGCTTCATCGACAAGGACAATAAGCCTTACGGTGGCGATATCTACGTACTTGTTGGAACAAACCAGTTGAGTGACAATCTTGAGGATATTCCTAAAGTGCAGAAAGTTTATGTGCCAGCAGAATTCGATGCTAAGCACGGACCCGAATTTAAAGGTGACATTGCAGTGCTGAAGGTAATTCAAATCATTTTATACCCCAATATATATTTTTTATAGTATAGATAATACCAATGTATTACTATTTTTTTACGTCATTTATAATATCTGCATACTTCTCTAGTTATCTAAAAAACTTGGACTTAACAAAGACTCTAGAATTTCAAAAGTAGAACTACCAAAACCTCTTAAAAACGGAGCATATCAGTTGTATGAAGGAAAAGAAGGAATTGTGACTGGTTACGGTGCGAATTATTTGGAGTACGAAGATTTTACACCTGAATTCGATTTGAAAATTACACGAACTATGTTTCCTAAGCGTTTGATTATTGCTAATGTGGATATTTTGAAACAGAGTAATTGTCAAAAGAAATGGTCTCCAATCGAAGTTACTTCATCTCAAATGTGTGGGAAAATTCAGGGCTTGGGATATCGTGGAATTTGCGTAGTAAGTTTTTTTTCATAATTAAGTGTTAACGTATAAATACTTTATAAGTTGCGTACCAACAACTTTTGTATCTATAACATTATACTTTATTTTTCTTTTTAATAGGGTGATACCGGAAACGGACTTATTCACAAAAACACTATTATCGGAGTCGTTAGTCTTGGCTATGTTACGTGTAACGAAGGCTATAGACACGCTGGAAAACCGGCATTGTACACTAGAGTATCCGCATACATTGACATCATAAAAGACTCAATGGCAGGCAAAACCTCTGACAAGATACGTTCTTTTAATGTTGCTGCTATTAAAAATTAAAAGATGACTAAAGTAATTTTTTTATTAAAATTTTATAATGATTGTACGTTGACTTATAGACTGAAAATGTTGTATGCTCTACCACTTTATAATAATAAAATCATACATCATCTGCTTTTATCATAAAATTCGAAAGTTTAATCTATAACCATTCAAAAATTTTCTTGTATTTATCTGACATATCTTGCGATCTACTCTAAACTAAAGAGAAACATTTACCCTGGTGATTTAACACAAAAAACTTTATTGCCATTCTTATCTCTATCGCTTTTAGTAATCGGCATTCTACTGTTTCTATGTAAGCATATATCGATATTTCGAACACTCATTTTTCTTCTATGACAGTAAAATAAATGTATTATTTTATTTCGAATAGTGCTTTTTTACAAATGTTCGCATTAAGAGCATCATATTCATATTTCTTCTAGTTGCATTTTTAATAACGATGAAAATTTTATTGATTTTAAAATATTTTACAATTTTTATTTAAATTCTTGTAAATGAAAATAATGTACGTTAACATAAATATGTATATAAAAAGTGCTTGGAAAAAAAAATTAAAACATCCAAAGATAACTGACGAAGATACTAGAATGGTCACTACCAAAAAAGATATGAATATTGAAAAAATTCAATATCTTTGGAAGATCTATTCTCATCTAAATAATATAATTACTAATTCAGAAGTACTTATAGAATTTTGCAATTATCACAACATAACCATGTTAAGTGGATACGAACTCAGAATCGAAGGAAAAATTCAAGAGAATATTAAGCATAATCGCGATCTCAAAATCATCGAAAATCAAGATCAGGACCTAGAAGTTAAATATCATGTAACTTTTTATAACGGCACCGCAAGCATATATGGTATCAGTATCTTAACTGACAATCATGCATTAATGTACGCTGATTGTTTTTTCGATCATTATAATAACCCGATCAATGAAGAAATCTTTTTCTATTTGGAGTTAAGTACTTCCCATGGTCATGAGCATAATAAATATATTAGAGTGTTTAAGATAACGACTATTTTATATAGTATAAAAAAAATTATTGATGAGGATAGATCAATACTTTTTAGATTTCAATTTGAAAAACTATATTTATATAGCTCTAAAAAGTTATTTAATTTTTGGAGTTTTGAGGTAACAAGAGGACTTGCTATAAATCGAAGTCATGCAAAAATAGAAATAATAAGACATACCAAGAAGGAAAGATGCATTAATATGCATGTTAAAATGTGAACAGGATCTAAACACCTTAAATGCGAAAATTACGAAAGATTTCTATTCTAGAAAGTTATTGCTGACATGATTGATGTATACTAAATAAGCAGGAAGATTATGATAAAATGCTACAGTTGTGTGATGGATACACAGGGTTTTGGATATCATGTGAATAAGAGGGTGAACTATCTTCCTTTTCAATTACATACGAATAAACAAAAAAGAAAATAATAATAATTTTATTTACATATAAATAAAAAAAGAATAATTTATTGGAATATTATTTTATGGTGACTGTAATATTATGGTCATCGCAGTTTTTTATCATCATTTAGATAAAAAATGATATTACAGAGAAATAGAAAAATATGTATATTTTTCATCTTCTGTACCACTTGTTTTAGTATCCTTGATTACGGTGCTGAAGTTATTTGAAATAATAACAATTATTAATACATCTACGTAATTTATTCATAAGACTAATAGATATTATAGATTATATATTTTATTATTCCATAAGAATGCAGTTCAGTTACTTTTTAAATTTACAAGTAAAACTGATCTCGAAATTCCGCTTTTATTTGCCTTCGACTTCATCTCTTTCACTCATGAGGTGTGCTCCGAAAAAGATCCGCTCGCGCCATCTGTTGAATTCCACCGGCTCTCTTGTAGTGCTCCAAAGATAAAGATGATCGTATAACTTTAATATATACGTGTAGAATGTTGAAGTATTTCAAAACCATGTATATCAACATCGAATCCGTTAAATATTTATATAATAAATTTCAATTTTCTTTCAGTTACAAAAATTAAGCCAATCATAAATTATATAGTCGATCAATGTTCTCAAGAAACGTTACTTTATACATTTAAAAACCGGCCACCTCGAAAACTCGAACACTAAATAATTCATTCCCGAATTTCTATATATCCTCCCCAGAATTTAAAGACAGTCGAGTCTCGCAACATTTCCAAATAAAGCCATTGTACCGTCCAAACTGACCGAGAAGACACTGCAAACGTCCCATTGTGACATCGAGCATCATCTCTGTCTCTTTCTTTCTCTCTTCTCTCATATACACACACATATGCAACACCCTAACGATCGTCGTCTCCTCATGCGGTGTGTTCCAATTCTCGCGCATTCGTTCGAAAATTCGTTAAAAATGAACTTTAAACGACCCATTGTGTATACACCTCTCTCTCTCTCTCATACTGCGCATACGCATGCGTCCCCCTCTCCTGAAAACCACACGCGCACACCTTGATATACATAATAAACCAAGCTGTTTCTGCTGCTGCTGCTATAATACATGTCTCCGAAAAATCACACGGACATTATACGCGTGCGCCTCCCGAATACCACACACACACACACGCACGCGCGCCTACCTACTTCCTCGAATCCTAACGCACGGACAATACTCGACCATAAAGTTGCCCACCTATGGGCATGTCCCCCTCCTACATTCAACACGTGTATAGATATACATGCATAAGTCTCTCAAGTAAGAGAGAGAGAGAAGAGGAGGCAAAAGGTCAGTATAACGAGCGATAATGTTGATGAATACCCCAGCCGTTCTCAGTATATTTATATATATACACTCGCGCCCCTCTCGAGAAGAATGTGTTGGTTTTGCGTTCTGTTTGTTATTTTCGATGAGGTATAATGGGATGGCTCGTCGGGTGTTGATGCATGGCCGCGTAGCAGGGGGTATGAAACGCGCGCGCGCGCTCGCGAGTGAGTGTGTATATGCGTATATAGTAGTGTATAGGGCGATATATGCCCCGCGGGTACGCGATCGGGGAACCCCCGTAGGACAGCGTCGCCGAGCGTCCATCACGCGTCACGGGCTTATGTATTTAGACGTATCCTACGTGTATCCTCATTTCTCTTCTTCCTATATATATATGTGCCCCTTTCGTGCGGCTCTTTTTTTATCCTCTCTATCCTTTTTATATATATATATATACGCGAGCTCTCGAGAATCCGTCTCCGCTTCGTCTCGCTTCATCTTTTTTTTTCTCTTATTTATCGTCCTCTACGCACTTTATATATACCTATTTTATCTCTAGACGAAAGGCATATTTCAATCTCGGCGCTATATAACAATGCGGTTATATTTGGCCTCTATATATTTTTCTTTTTTCTGTGTGTGTGTGTATGTGTGTGTGAACAGCTCGCAAGTTGGTGATTTTAATTTCGAGATTAATTCATAGAGATTTCCGAGCCTATCGTATATACACGTACATATATGTATATATATGGTCGAAGAGATGTTATCGTAGGCGTATATATATATATATATCGCAGCTAATCAGATTTTCGGGAGAGTATATATAGACCGCAGAATTTGAATCAGGCGCAGCTCGTCGATTAAGCTTTTATTATAGCGCGAGTTTACGACACGCGTTGCGCGCGCGAGGAGAGAGATAGGTGAAGTTTCGGGATCGATGTTCGGTCGAGAGCTAATGGAAGTCAGAACGCCGACGTTCGGTCATTTGTTCACAGAGAGAGAGGAGAAGACAGGAGAGAGAGAGAAAGGCATTTTTTCCGTGGAGTTACGAGTTTAATAAGCACCAATAAATCACAATTAATTATCGTCTATACAAGCGGCACACGTGTGTATATATATAAGTATGCACACGTTCGATAATTTTAATGGTGCGGAGCATTGAGCGTCTATTTATATATACACGACCACCTGATGACGAGAGGAGAAGTATATGAATTCAATAGAGGTATGCGTTTATATATATGTAAAGCTGTCGAAAGTTCGGAGAAGAGCGTATATAGGAGTTATTAATTATCCGAGTGATTATTTGGAGCATGCTGTTAGTCATATTTATATACTTCTCGTTGAGATTCTATAGCGCATTGATTCGTTAAAAGAATGTGTGACATGATTTATTATTACTTAAGTAAGTTAAAATTTATAATAAATTTTAGAATGTTTAAAGTTTAACTTTACAATAATTTTAGTAGAATTCACATAACACGAAAATCTCCAATTTCTGAAAATTTCTTTATCATCTCTTGCTCGACGAAAAACCACAAATTTTTCACCCACCCCCGCGCTCATATCGCAGCACTCTTATCTCTCATATAGGTATTAAGCATATATATATATATATATATGCATGCACACACTTGGTACCCAAACCCGCAGCGGTTCTCTCTCTCCACAGGACAGCTCGTGCATATACATCACATCGACCGACGACGACGATGATGATACACGGCGCGCGTCAGCGTGCGGTCCCATCATCTCCTCTCTCATATATATACACACATACGCGCACATATCCTACTATATATATACAACCCTTTGAGTAATCGACACACACGGGCACACGCGCGTATCTAGACGAGACAGACGACGGATTCTTCTATATTACGAAGCGAGCAGCGACCAAGCCCGGCTATTAATCAACACGTCGAGGTACGTACGTTCATTTGTTATTTAATTATTGTTTGTTTGTCTCGCTATGTACTTATGTATATATATACGGGTGCGAAGGTATGCGCATTATATACCGTTATATATACATACATAGCGTCAGTTGTTGAACGCACGCGCTACCGTTGTAGAATTAGATATGTGTGTGTATATGTACAGTAATGCGCGTAATGTGTGTAATATGGCATAAATACTTAGGTATGTATGTACGAGTACGTATAGGAAAGTTTTTATGCGCCTTTTGCGCGAGCGATTGATGGCCGTCGAGCAAATTGCTGATTTACGCGGAGTAATTAGTTCGCAAACGCAAGCGAGCGAGCGAGCGCGCACAGGTATAACGAAGTTTATTCATGAGCCAATTAGGTCGCTCTCGACGATGGCTCTTTCGTTGAGATTTTCTTTCGAGCCTTTTTCGTTATTGTAAAATCCAATGAGAACACGCGGTGCTCCTTTTTTTTCCTTTATTTTTATGATTAAATGGATTTCGTGTGGTGCAATTATGCAATATATATGCGATCGATTATTTATGGTTGTTGTGTGATTGAACGTTTTTATGTAAGAATTTGTCTTTGTGTTGAATTCACGCTGACATCGGTGGTAGAATATACTCTTGATGAATTATACATTATGTATCAAACGCGGTATTCTATTTTATATATAATTAATCATAAAATTTAACACCTTTTAAGTTTTAAACTTTATTTTTATTATTAAAAATATAATGTGTTGCACATATCTTTTCATAAAGGACATATATATAATATAATGCATAAAAATACATAAAAAATAAAAAATTTGGCTTATACTTGTCTCATCTATCGAGATTAATTATGCTAGAATTTCTCGTACCAATAAATGTTATCAAAAATATAAAATTTTTTTTATGGCAAGTTTAGTTCTTTTGAATACAATATTCTAACTCGTCTAAAAAAACAATTTCATCTCTAAATCTGAATTTAGCCTATCGATTTACATTTAAATTTCGCCTATATATTTACACTTAAATTTCGAGTCACATAAAAGTGAACGTCTTCAAATCTTACCTACTACATAAATACATAAACATACAAAAATAAAATTATAAATCATTAAAAAAAAAAAATTAAATTCTGTCTAACTAAACTACTTAATGAATTTCAATTTTGGCAGCGTGTAAGTACGGACCTACTATATATATACTTTCATACAAAATAATAAAATTATTCGGCTCTCGTGTACGGTCTGTGTCGAACCATAAAATTGATAAAACCATCGACGTCGTCTAGCTCTTTCGAATAAAACTTAGCAGCGATCGTTGCTCTCCCCTCAAATTCCGGTGTCATTGAAAATTGACAAACAGCTTCAGCGCCCACCTCAACGGTCTCACCAAGTTTAAGCTTCAATTGTTCCTTGAGTCCCGGACCCTCGATGATGAATTTACCACGTTTAAGAGGAATCGGAAGTGGATTTGTAAATCTCGCTGTGGCTTCTAGTACCTCGCCTACTACAGCATCAGTTTCCAGCTGAAATTTATTACAAATATATAAATACCTTATTATTGTACACTGTTATTAAAAAAATTCTATAGTAATTTTTACTTGGATCTTAATATCTGGTTTCCTAACGCGGAAATCGTCCTGCGCAAAGTACTCGAAATTCGTGTCCTTTACAGTAGCCAAGCAAGAAATGTTAAATGCAGCTTGATCCAACAACCGTGGACCATATTCTTCCCAGGACACTTCCAAGCGCACCTCATCCTTCGCATCCGGCCTTATGAAACGCTCGTTATCGGATCTCTTAATTGGATCTCCCACGCGGCCGGTATAAGTAACTGTTTCCACGCGTAATATCACTGATACCTGATACGTATCTACGTAGCTGTGATTCTTAATTGATAGTACAACGCTGAAATTGAAACAATATTAAATTGCTTATAACGATGACGTTAATTAAAATAATAAAGTTATATACTAATTATCTGAGTTATCGTATTTTACCTAAATGGTTGACCAATAATAATATCATCTCTCAACTCGAAGTTAAACACAATGTCGTTAAACTCTTCGTTGAGATAGTACCGACTGAAGAGAGACTCACTCTGACGCAGCGCCTTTAACATAGCAGCCCGCTCCTCGTCCGACTCTACAGAAAGTAGTATAATCATACATTAGGCGCTTGAACTTTTCATAACAAAACATCTCTAAGTATTAAAATATATACTTACTTTCTGGATACTTATACGTATGCGTTATATCTTCGCGCTCCCATCTACCAACCGCTTTCGTACTAATGTTCTGTCCAATTCTATAAAAAAACAAATATAAATTACTTTTCCTCCTTACCTCACAACTTAAACAACAATGACTTACCCATAGATATCCTTTCGCACAAGCTTCAACGGCTGCGACGGCCCGTTGTACCGCCAGAACACCTTGTCAGCGTTGACTTCCGCGAATACGAAATTGTTATCGTACGGCCGATGGATCTCAGCGCGTTTGACAGCAGCGACCGATGCTGGACCACAGCGATAAGCGTCTTCGCTCAATTCCTGGGGTGTCGAGTCGATCACCTGCCAGCCGTTGCATTCGGGTGTTAGATCCAATCGTTTCATCCATACCTCGTTCCATACGTGGAAGTTCCTGTGATCGAAAGAAAAGGAGGTGTTATTATGTGATTGTTGTGAGTTTCGTATACGTTAAAGGTAAAAATATCCAAATTGTTTTCATATAGAAGATGTATATAATTGGTTGCTGCTGGGAAAAGTAGTTTGGTAGGGGGTATTTTTGAATGTGAAAATGATTGGAAAGCGGATACATTTAATATTTTATAACAATGATTCAAAGTTTGTATTGTCAGAAAGTCCTATTATAATTTGTATTCATTAATAAAATAATATTTTTACGTAAGAAATAAAATTAAAGACCATACTTTTCAAGTTTACTAATAAAAAAATTAGAAACATTATCATTGAAATTGTTACATACTTACCATATCGAATCACTGTTGAGCTCTTCCATTACTTTACCATTCTCGTCGACGAAGAAATCAACAGTCAAACTATTCTGTGTATCATGAGCACTAGAATAATTGGTGATAATCCGGCATGGTATACCAAGAGTTCGGCATACTGTTGCTAGAACACCAGCGAATACCCAGCATTGTCCATATTTCACAGGTTTCTTCGTTTTGTAATACTGTTGGAGAATCTTTTGCGAGCCTAACCATTGAGACGGAGGCGTTCCTCCGCCAAAGTCTTCCGACCAATTGCCCATCACGACGCCGTAGTCGTCTGGTGAGTTTACCTAATGAACATTAATGGGTTGATATAATAATAATAATAAAGCAGTGTCAATTGCGAAATGATTTTTGTTACTGTCTTATCTTTACTTAATCATTATAACGATTATAGATTAACGATGTCAAAAATAATCATTATGTTATCAAAGAGTTACAAATGCGTATGTAAACAAATTAATTAATTGATTTGAAAATTCAAAATAGCATTAAAACATTCATAACACACATATATATGTTTTGACACTGGAGACAAATTTTATTCTAATGACCCTTTAGCCGACGCTCTTAAAATAGAATTCCCCATGACGGAGTATTTTTAAGATTAACCCAGATTTCATTCAAATCAAAATAGCTTTCGAAAATTTAATCTGACCATATATATTTTTATCCCTAATGTCAAAACTTCGAAATATGTCACTATCAATTTATTGATATTAATCATCAAATAAATGAATTATAACATCAACGAACATATGTACTAATTAAATTTTATAGACTATAATAAATAAAATAATAATAATAATAATCATAATAATAATATATATATATATATATTCGATAAAAGACATTACGTATAGCAATTATCGGATAACAAAACATCATATGTACTTACAGCAGCCGACAAGATGCGCGATATGACGACAGGATCGTTGCGTCCTGTTACACGAACCTTGCCCACATCGGTCATCATGTAAATCGCACAGTCGAGGATGTCGCGCTCAAACTGCGAGTACTTCCAGACGGAGGGTCGCATGCGGTTAGACGTGCCACGCCATATCAATCCCGTATCAGCAAGGACGTATTCCTGCCGCTCGGACTCGTTGCCCATATACACCACGTCCTCTGCTCGAGAAATTGTCAAGCGCGATTAGAGATTATAATATTATTATATAGATATATTTATAGTATACAGAAATATCATACATTTACAGCAGCGTATATAAAGTCTTCGTTCGAACCATAAAATCGAACGTGTGAGTCACGAGATAAATAATAGTGATTTCAGAATTGAAACGGGGTAATAAAAATCGATCGAACATTGCGAATCGTCGTATTGTACGTATAGTGTTGTGTGCAAGGGAGAATTTGCATAAGTAGTGTATACGAGCGAGCGAACGTGTATGTATAAACGCGCTTCCGTCTAAATAGCTCATTGATCTACATTAACATGCGCGGCAGAATGATGCTGCGGTTTTAGCGATAATTTTATTTCTAGTGGTGAGGTGTATAAGTAACAACACAAGCTGGTATACGGAGCTAGAATTTCTTTATGCGGAATACATATATGGGATAGACGCGACAATGCGACGATCGATTAATGCACGATAATCGAGCAATTAGCACGACCTACAGTGTCACATGCGCGCAGCAGTCTTTGTGTTTACAGTGACAGGTGATTTCTCGCTATATATACACATATACGTACCAATCTAATTAATATTCCTCTGTGTTATATGTTGTTTGATAGGAAATACATTTTTCTTAACAACTATACATATATACCGTTGAATTGACAAATAGCTATTGTAATACACGCGCGTTTTCTCGACAGGTGTATTAACGATTGTTTGAAATTGAATTGTACTTTCGTTGTTTGGATATATAAGATATATATAGGTAAGATATGTAGTACACATTTACGCGTATATATTCGCGTTATTAATATACGCGACCGCGCATGAGGGCTATTCATATATATAACTTTACCTCGACACCAAGGATTAAATATCACGTAGAACGGATTGTCGACGGTGAAGCTGACGGCGCCATCCGAGTCCCTTCTTTTCGTATCGATGTCCATTCGCCACTTGCCAATAATAGCATCCGCCGCTGGGGTAACCTGAAATAACGCGAGTGTTATTGTTGCAAAGCATGTTATTATTATAGAACTTGTGCAGCTCTCTATGCGATGTAAGAGAGAAAAAGATTTTCTACGCTAAGGTTTATATTTATATACAGTTGAATTATTGCTCGCGAAATATATTTTAATGGAATCGATGAATTAAATATTGCTTTATGTGTGTGCGCGCGATCGTTTTAACGGATTCAAGGTAACGCGTGAATCAGTGAGGTAGTGATTCATGAAATTGTTTATCATTGGTATATTGCGGTGCCTGTATATGTGTGGATAGATCCTCGCGTGCGTTTTGAAATTTATTTTAATAAATTAATTACGGATTTTCATTATTCAAGAGGATGCCTGGTATAACGGTTGTTTCGTCAGAGTAAAAAATGCAAACGATTTTTTTCGCGTCATCGGTGATTTGAGATATTCTTAGTAGAAAAATTTATTTAACGACTTTATTGATTAAAAAAAATTCTAGTATTCTTCTGCGTAAAGAATTTATTAGTTATAAAGAATTATTCTATACGCATTATCGTTTATTAGAACTATGATGTTTTATATGTAATAATTTTCCTTTTATATTAATGTTAAATTGAATATATAAAAGTGAATGTGAAAATTTATTTTTAGTATTCAATTGGCACAAGTTTATAAACTTTTAGTTATTTATAGCTATCCTAATGCATTCTTCTGCTTGCAAGATTTATTGAAGACAATTTACCGATTGGAGCTCGATAATACTTGACTACTTTTATGTCTAATTAAGAGCTTAATAAGAAAATTTTTATAGTTTTCACGTATTTTTAAACAGCTGGTTTTTTTCGTATCGTTTACTCTCTAAAAAATTTAATTATAAATAGTTCTATATTAATATCCTCTTTTTATAGAACTAAATAACTATAACATTTATTTCTCGAAAACCACTAAGTCAACCTCATCAGCACACCATACCTTAAGCCTGAGCTTATTCTCCGCGTAGGCCTCGACAACCGTCTGCCAGGCACCTTCGGACACCTCACCCGGGTGTAACACTGGCGCTGCCACCAGTGTTCCATGTCCATATTGCGGTCTCTGCACACCATCCAACGTGAAGACAATGGACATTCCATCGATAGCTGGATCATAGTTGCGAGATAAAGCGAGATCTAGAACGAAGGATTGGCCACGGCGAACAACGAGACGCTCCTTGCCGTCCTCGCGGTTCATAAGCTCGTAACGCGAGGTACGATGGTAATCGCCATTGTCGTCCAAGCAGTAGTCCACGTGGACGATAGTCAGGACGGAACGACTGTAGTTCTCCCCTAGAAAACGAAACATGGTTAGATTTTTGTTGAACGTGGAGAAAGAATGGGAAATGTGGATGCACAGCACGTGTTAATCATATATAGCGTTTTATCTTAGTTTTAGAGCAGATATGGTTCACGCATGTATATATGTATGTCACTTGTGATAATAATTGTATGCACTAAATTTAGCCGAACATCACTCACTAACAGTTTTTTTGGTTATTTAACAATTAAATAATTTATACGAAAAATGTGAAGAAGAAGAGTTTATAACACAAGGTAAACACTTTTTTTTATAATAACAATTAATATATCGAAGTTGTGGTTTTGCATAATGATTATGCATTTATGAATATGTTAAACTTGTACTTCTTCAGAGACAAATCAACACGAGCACTCTCGAAGTAAGTGATGTTTGCTTAATGCACTGAATGTTTTTCAATGTTACACAAGAGCGACACAAATAATTAAATCTGCACTAAAACATAGAAATGCACTAATACACTATTCTATGCAACTCGCAAAAGGATAAATAGAAAGAAAAAAAGAACATTTACACGGCTCGACCATCTCTCATTGAATGACCATTTATATCGCATTTTTTGAGTATTTATATCTTTTCGCTGTGTATACTGCCGACGATGAATTATTCAGGACATCCCAGCTGACTAAGAAAATATATTGCATCGATGCAGGAAGATACTATTTTTGTACCTAGCACGTTGGGAATTTTCATGAACCGAGAGTACTATACACTCGCGATATATTGATGGTGTATTAAGAAAAAAAAATGATTAATTATGTATAGAACCAAAGACGTGCGTCTATCAGTGAAGAGAAAATAGTTTTTTCCTTGCACGTTAAATAATGAGAGAAACAATAAAACGTGCAATTTTAAAATTATAAGAGATCAACTTGTATGACGCTCGGGCAGAGCTTCTACGGGTAAAAGATTTAAATAAATTCTATACTGCACGATCGTCTAAACAGAAAAACCCATCGACGCAGTAGCGTTTTTAATGATGTTAATGATCCGTGTAAACTATCGAATTAATCTACTATCTTATGCGATCAATCAATTACGCTCAATTTGAATCGAATTAACATTTCAACACTCTGGACCGTGTCGTTCTCCTCGCTCATGCGCACCGATAAAATCAACGCACACACTTCTAATCTGCTACCAACTGCGATTATACTACTGTAAATTTATTAACCAACGTATTAATCGTCGATTACACAATATACTTCTCACTTAACAAAACGCAAAGAACCTTAAATTATACAAGCGCCACACACTCGTTTCTTCAAAATCTTTAAACTTATATATTAAAGCTTTATTGTTTTGTCACACTCACAGTAAAACCTGTAGGGGAAAGGCTTCCGCCTACGGTCGTTGAACACTCGATAGCGATCGTAGAATCGATAAAACATCCTTGTAAACCTTTCTTTCTTAAATAAAAGAAGAAAACGACCTACGCGCGAGTCTTTCGAAAATCGCGGCCACGTGCGCGCGCTGCCGCCAACTGCAATGCGCTCCGGCGTTCGCGCAGCTTTTCAACCACGAGGACTATCCCTTGGCGATTATTTAGCCGGGAAAACCATCTATATATAATAGACTATATACCGCGACTAGCTCCGCGCGCACGCGCCTCTTTTTTCCGTTGAAAAGTGGGGGAGCGAGATAGAGGAGTGTGCGTATATATTCACGCGCGGTTCTTTCAAGGTTCCACGGTACCGGCAGATGGAACCATACATGGTTTCCGTACGACAACGAGTGGGAGCGAGAGAGTGTGTGTGCACTGTGTCACCTACTTGTATGCGCCGTTTCACTAGAAGATTAAATCACGACGCTGTGAGTTGACGCGAGCGCACGCGTGTCTGGGATTCCAATGTTTGAAGATGAATGCTTGATTTGCGGAACTGTCAAATGGTAATCAGTTTGAGTTAGGTTTTTGTATGTAATATAGTTGGCGTTGATCATTGGCGAAAAATAGGGATGAATAAGGATGTGGATGCGGTGACGATGATGATGATATTGGTTGCACGTGTCGTAAAGTTTTCGAGATGTCATATTTAGTCAGTTGGTCGGGAGAAGATGAAAGAACTGGGTGTGGGTGTGATAATTGAAGAGTTATGGTTTTAGGTTTGGCTGGTTGTGACGCAAAATGAAGTGAACAAATGGTTAAAGAGGATGTTTTTTATGATTCATGTTTTTATCGAAATAGATTTATTTTATTTCGAAGCTTATTCAAAAAATTTGCATTGTTTGGAATGAAAAAAAATTATATCTCATCCTTTGATATACTACGTAAGTGCATCAACTTATCTTTGACGTATCTTTAACTTCTTTTTTTTTTAGATAACGCTGCAAACCGGCTACGGAAGTGTGGATTTCCGTTATGCAAAATTAGAATTCACTCGTACAAGGAGATTCAACGTTTCATTAGAAATTTGTTATTTACTTTTCTGTGAATGAGATTACTTCATTGAGTTATTCTACATAAAAAAAATCATTTGTGGTTTACAAAATTACCATGAGTAACTGTGATGATTTGAAATTACAACATAGCTATGATTATATTTGCACTAATAGATATACATTTGTCTTGAAAGTTATCAAAACTGTACAAGTTAATTATGGATTACTTATGTAAAAAAAAATTTGAATACGATTTATTGGACTATATTTATGCACTTTTTTATTATTTAATAAACTAAGATACACGGTTTATGTATTATTTATATATTTCAAGACGAATTATCTCTGCAATAAAAATAAATTTCATAGGATTTTGAATAAATAGGTATTAAAGAAGCGAGATTGATTATTTCATCTATTATTTTTCTATTTTACTTAAATCCATTCATTGACTAAATAATGTTTCTCCGAACAGTTGATCAAGCCGCCAACAGGCGAACCTCGTTTATGGAAACAAGCTTACTATTTATAGAGATCAATTATTTAAAGGTATTCAAAATGCAATTACGAGCAAAGATTAGAAATGACCAAATCACCGACCTTGGGATAACTGTATTAAACTCCTTTTTTGTTCATCGAAAATTACAATAAAAAGATACAATTTATTTTAAACTCTACTTATAACTATACCGTGCAATTTATGTTGACATCATACGATAATAACTGTCTTCTCGTTAACAATACAATATTATTTAATTTTCCTTTAATAACGTATACATTTTCCAGTATCAATCATAATATCGTTGCAACATTTATGCATCATGCATATTTCACTATTTTAATGGATCTCCTTTGTGTAACATCGCGCGCGTCTAACGTAATATTCACCGACTCGGTGACCGCAATTAATTGGCGCCGTGCGTTACCCCCACAACTTCACACATATATGTATATACCCATCACACACCGTACGCATCATCATTATAACAACTAGTATATCGTTGATGTATGCGCGCACAACTAAATAGACGCCGACGTAATTAAGAGTATTTACACGCAAGTATATCGTATAGAGAGAGAGAGAGAGAGAAAAAATTAATCAATATAATTTTTAATAATCGTAAAGAATTTAAGAGAGCGAACGTCTTTATAAAACCGGCAGCCACGAGAGCAGAGTATATAGTAAATCTTGTCATTCGAGTCGTCGAGGCGTTGCAGCTATAAACGGAGGCATCATAAAACACGCGTAAAGTGGCGTGCATTTATCACGTCGTATTAGCACGACGATTCAGAGGTTTGTAATTAAATAATAAAGAAGCACACGTTGGCGTATATATATGTACAAGCTGCCTGCGCGTAATTCGTACCACATATATATACCCTCGTCTCCATAATACGCGCGGAGAATCGTAAAGTCGCGCGAGAGGAGAGAATTTTTATTTACCTCCCAATATAAACCATTTAATTTCGATGTGACAAAAAAGAGTATATATGTGTCTTTCGGTCGCGTATATAGCAAATGAAAAATGCATTATTTATGATTAAGTTATTGAAGGTGTCAAGGTTTTCGAATGTTGTTATAATGCATTTTACATGTATAATTCACGCGTGTAATAATATAGCTACTGGTAATAAATATAAGTATATAATTGTCTGTAAAGTACAACTTTTTATCGTGAACGCGAACAGAAATTAAATATTTTACAGCTATTTTCAATTTTTTACCGCAGTCAACAGTATAGAATCGAAATTTATTTTATTAAATCTCATATAAAGAACCTTCGTAAAATTTAAATAACCGATATAAAAAAAAACTAGTCAATTCAAAACTTCCCGAAACACTAAACTCCACGACAAAAACATCGAAAATCACAACCATATGACGCAACAATAGCCCGTCACCGTCCATTCAAGTTTCGTTTTCATTGGCACTCCGCACGCAGATCTGGATTTTTAGCCGGGCGCCGCGCGCGTGATATCATCCAGCTGGACCAGAGCTCTATACCTATATTACGCAATTGTACTTTCATTCACGGCGTAGGCCAACAAGGTTTCTAAATATACACATATATACGCGCGCTCACACATACACATATAGAGTGTGAAAAGAAAAGAGTGTATATAGGTAAGCACATGGTTGTGCATCGCTGACGCTGCGCCTTCTCAACGAAGTCAAGGTCCTATACACGCGACGTGTATGCGTATATGTGTGTGTGTAGAACGGCTATTCTATACGGCGCGGAAGCTAACGCGAAGAGTTCTTCGATGTCATGTGTATTTAGTCCTTTGCATATTAGGGTAATTTGAAATAAAGGTTTTCTTACATGCAAATTTTATTTGAAAAAAAAATGCAATGTCCAAAATTCTACACTGAGAGAAGGATTTATTTATAGTTAATATATTTAGTAACAGTTAATAAGAAATAGTTGATTTTGGGGAAATAAGGAAATTGT
>JAWWEQ010000010.1:255921-293694 GCA_035583055.1 Torymus tubicola
ATATATATATATACTATGTGTATAACGTGTGTCTGCGTGCGCATGAAGCGAGCGCGAATTGAAAAAAGGACCTAGGCGATGAAAGTTTAATAATAATCGCGCGAGTGCATCGTTAATGCATTCGCATGCATGTATGTGTCTCTCGAATGCAGATGGGGGACGGGATACTTTCTCGGAAAGCGAGTACTTGGATAGGCTGCGTTAGTATATGGATGCTCATATGTATAGATGAGTGATAGACTTTTTGCTAAAAGTGATTATAATTATCGGGTGTAAAAAAAAAGTGAATTTGATGGCACGTTCGAAGGCGGTTGTCGTCATAAATCAATGGGTTTTAAAAAGATTCTATATAAAATGATTTATATGTAGAAAGAATGAATAATAAATGAAACCGGGTATGTAAAAATTATAGGAGATATTTAAATATTCGTTGCTGCATATCATGCGTACTGTTCTATAACTATGATTATAATGTGATTTTAAATGCAATTATTATACTTTAATGGTTTCGCCGTATTATTTATAATGCGATTCAACGAAACTCGAAACTCTCGTTTGAAATATATAGGCGAAGGGAGGGAGGTATAGAAAAAAAAGGCCTTCGCAAATTTATCGCAACGATTAATTATTTCGTCGTGAAACTCGACAATTTTACCGTGTCATGGTTCTCCTACGCTCGCGCAGAAATAGAAAACGTAAAGAGCAGTGATAAAAAAAAAAAGAACCTGCTAATGTATATAATTTATGCCGATACTATACTATGCTCGCTCCGGATAATACGTGCTGCCATGCGACACGTGTACGATTTAACCGCGTATATATACATATACGCAAGAAGGACAATAAAAGAGAAAAGACTTCCTGCGCGAGTGGTGCAATCAATGTTTCCTAAGGATTTAAACTCCTGGAATATTATTGTAGATGACCCTGAAGAAGCTTTACCGCTTTTTTTTTTGTTCAAAATTTTTAGTATTGTCTTGCGCATGCGAGTTCAAAGCGTATAGAGATAACGCGAGTGCGATAAAGTTTGAAGGATGCGCTCATAATCGTATATGTAAATGCGGGATTATCTTGGAGGATTTAAATGAAATCTAAAAATAAAATACCACGCAATGGCTTAAAGTCGTATGCCTAACTAAAAAAACACTCGAGCGTAACACTTTTTTCCCCCTTTTGTTTCTCGTTTTTCTATATAATTGTTCTTTAATGTCAAAACTTTTTAAAATTGAAAAATGAGAATGACAAATTATGTCCCCGGCAATAAAAAGCATTATAGCCTTAAGCTTCTCAATTATTTGGTGCTGTGGTTTTACGAGCGGCTAATAAAGCAAAAACAAAGTATCACAATTACATTAACGCTCGACGCGCAAGAAAATTCACCAGACAATATAATTATCCTCGGCATAGCAGCTTATAATAATATAAATACACAAATTATTACGCTATATACAAATAACATCGCTATACATATTATCGACTATTACTCAACCCCAACAATCCTCAAACGCCCTCTCCGCATATAATCAATCTCGACCGCAACCCACCACCTCATATAACAACCTCCACACACACACGTACATATACACAGAAACCGCACCTTATAATATATATATAATATATATATATATTTACACATACATACACACACACACACCATACACTCGATCTAGAAAATTTGCATTCTCCGAATGTAGGTTCCGACCTAACGTCCGATTTCTTCGCGTTCAATAATTGACTCGCGACAAAGATATTCCCCTTCGTAAATGTATAACAGGCGCGGCGAAACGTCTGCAACACGTTCACCGGGGGGGAAAATGAAGTTGAACGCGCGCGCGAGATCTAGAGCGTGCGCGCAAGTCGCTGCGCCTATACCATCGAAGACGCGCCGCGCTGCGAGCTCACGCTGTAAAAGGGAATTTCGTCGCGGAGTGGAAAGACAGGTCATGTTGCAGCAGCAGCAGCAACAGCAGCAGCAGCAGCAGCGCACTTTTTTTTTATTAACGGCCGCGGCGAAACTGTGTTTATTCGCTTGGCTTCGTTAGATTTGCTTGAACGCGATGATGAGAAGAAGAAGAAGAAGACGCGCAGGGGATTTAAACGGGTTCCCGTTGGGTTCTTGTATATTATGTATATAGCTGCGGTCGTTACGCAGGATTGATTAGTAAATTAATTAAAATAGTTGAGATTTTTTTTCGAGTGTTGGTTAATGATTGCGAATTAATGTAGGTAGACGGTGCGTTTTAGAATCGTTTGATTTTTGTTGTTGTTGTTTTGTTTTAAAGGAGTTGTATAGTTTTTTTAATGAATTGTTAAATTTTATTTATATATTTCTGTAAAAGGTTGTAAATTGGTTTCTTGCTTTTCACTTTAATTACTTTATTATTTTATTTCCTGCAAATTATACTTGAAATACTCACTCCGTAGCTTATTACTTTAGTCTAAATAAGAAATTTTACGAGTTATGAGCGTTGATTATTCAATTTATCGCCAATCATAAATAAATAATAATAAAATAACGTATATTTCCATATTTCTGCCATATTACACTTTAGTTCTTATCACGATACTTGTAAACCTATATATTACTACGATAGTGATAGAAACACTGCATATATCATCATTATAATATACTCTCATAATCTTTTACATATATAGACACTTCAGTAACACTATGATATTAACTTTTAAACAGCACTAATACAGCTGCATATCCGGGTAACTACTTATTCATCCGATCAAAAGCTACCTCGATCGATCAATATCCCCACAACAACATCTTCGCAATCGATTCTTCCAAACCGCACACGCACACACAAACTCTCACCACAACCGAACCATTACGAATCCCAGCAAGAACGGCTGAAATCATTGGTAAAAATAATTTTCCACGGTCGACTCGACTCCTCGTAGCCTAGCTATCTCTCACTCTCGCGAACAACACGTGCCTCTCGGACCTGTTATGCCCGCGAGCTCGTCAAAAAACAGTTACTCGTTATTGCACACGATCGCGTATATATATACACCATCGCAGAGTTGCCGCTGCTGCTGCTGCTGATGTTTGCTGAAGGCTAGCTTTTTCCAACGCCGGCTTTTTGCACCGCGCCACTGCCACGCCGTGTGTCTGCGTTTGCCAAACATCTCTCTCTCTCTCTCTCTCTCTCTCTTTCTCTCCTCTCTTTTTGCGCATGTGTATATATTGCGAAGGTTGCGGTAACAATAATCGAGCGTTTATATGTATATGCAAGAGAAAGAATGAAAATTCGAGAATCGTTCTGTACGATTGACGATGTTACTTTGGAGTATATATATAGCAAGTTGTTATGCGGTGATATGTGCAATGCGATGTGGTTCTTGTGAAATTATATATGTATACATTACGCGAGTAAGATGGTGTTAAATGTATACATGTATATATACGCACGTTTAAGAAGGAAATTGTAGATATATACAATTAATTAAAGAAAAGGATGTAATTAATGAAATTGAAGATACCGAATCGCTCTTGGTTATACAGTTATTTTTTTATCCTTGGCGCACCGCTAGCGCGCATAAAAATTTTCGAATAAAATTTACACTCCCGACATTTAACACGTCTCTCTCTTTCATATAATAATAAAAAATCTATTCCCCGAAAAAACATGCCGAGCAAAAATATTCTTCTCAAAACTTCACGCTCCTACGTATAATATAACGTCGCAACAACTGCACCGATATATCGCTCCGTAACATCGAAATCGTTTTCCAAAAAAAAGACCGAGGACGCTAATGAGCCTCTCTCTCTCTCTCCCTTCTTCCTACATACACGTATACTGCGTATATATAAATTTCGATGGGTTATACGCACGTATACGCACAGGTGTATACGTTGGGTGTTTAAAAGTGGGGGAGACTCGACCCGCCCGTACGAGCGGAAGAGCTCTTCCGATGTTGTTCCGGTGAGCTGAACAATTGGGCCGAGCGTACAAATATCAAGTGCATGCCGTCTGCGCGCGATCGTCGGCGCCCGCGCGCTCTTGCACGTCTACCTATACGCCCGTGCAAGTATATACACGGTCAAGTATATATAATAGTGTTGAGGTATATGGAGAAGCGTACGGACGCTTGTGTTGTATATTGTATGCGTCGACAACGCGAGAGAGGATCCGAGACGTCTCGCCGTAACGGCGGTGGTGGCGGCGGCAGCAACAGCACGAGGAATCTCGCTTTTTCCTGAAACGTGTGTATATGTATATGTATATGTATAGTGATGGCGAGTAAACGAGAGGTAGTGGCTCGGGTTCGCCGGCCTTTCTTTACGTCGCTTAAGCAAGGTTGCGGCGACGAACGTACTGAGGTGAGCGGTTTATATACTTTTATTTTGGAATTTTTGAGGTTGGTTGTATGAGAGTATATAGGGGATCGGAGGTTTGGGTACGTACTTACTCTATTGTTATATGGGTTGGACTATTTACACGGGGTTTTAACTATATGTAAGAGGATATTTAAAGAATTATGCGCTTTCTATGTAATGGTTATAGTCTTTACTCTTTTATGCATTTTCAAGTCAGTTTTTAAAAATATTTAAAAATAACATTAGGATAAGTTTTTTATAGTTAAATTGGATACCAGTTGGGATTTTATTCTAATGATATTCTTAAAGATTTTAGATTATTGACTTGAAACTTTGCAGATGGAAAATTGGAATATACCTCAAAATCACTACACTCTTGATATACTGCAATTAAAGAGCTATTTGGAATAAGGGCTTATTTCTTATGGGTTTGCCATAAGAGATACGCCCTTATTTCAAATAGTTCTTCAACTGAAAAACTGTAAATTCTAGCGATTATTTTGTTTTTTAATTGTAAGTGATAAAGTTATCAGAATACGTTAAAGAAAAATTATCAGATGCCAATCTCATCATTACACTTCAATCTATATTTATCTCATTTTTATCTCATATCAACAATAAAACAATTTTGAGATTTGTCTGCTCCAAAAAATTATTAACAACAGAGATGCAATAATTGTTATATAATGTTTTCAATATTCTTGGACAATTATAGCTGAGTCAGGCATAACTTTCTTGCAATTCATCGAATTCCGGTATAATACAAGATAACGAGAAAATGGAGAAAACTTTTCTAGTTAAAATTACATCATCTAATTGTAAATGTGAAACAGACTCGAATTTTCAAAAAAATTGTTACAATTTATGGCAATTTTTCTTCTATCGTAAATTTTTGCCACAAATTATGGCAATTTCTTTTACAATTTCACTCTATTTCACTTTTACAATCAGATATGGCAACTCTTACTACATTACATATCTCCTTAAACCACACTCAAACTCATACCCAGAATGAATTTCCACGTCCCATATAGCTACTCCTAGATATACTACATTCTTCATCATAAATCGTAGGGACACTACATACTCCACGTATATACACGCACAGCTCGCTATATACACTAGACTGTAATATACTCGTGAAACCTCACAAGCGCCGGCTGCGCGCGCGTGCTCCCGCTCTTTATAAACTCTTATCACTTTATCGCGCGATTATGTCACTCAGAGAAACACCGAGCAGCAGCAGCAGTGGTATAGCGCCGCGATGTGTGTTCTCCCTCAGTCGGTCGTCTTCCAGGTGCGCACGGGAGCAGGAGGAGAGAAGAGACGTTGGCACGCGCGTAAACGAGGAAGGACGCGTGGCTTCTTTTTTTTTTTATCTGATCGCGACGACGAGAGACGACGTGGTATATTCTTGTGATTTGTTGACGGCAAGAATAGTGGGTTATTAGTGTTGGTTGATCGAGAGATTGTTCTGCGTTAATTTTGTGCGAGAGGTGATAATTTTTGCGTTTATACTGATGGTCTCACGAGATGAGAACTAGTATGTGGATTGAAACTGACAATTATGGATATAGTACGTATTATGGTGGATTGGGTTAAAAACTATCTATATGTTTATATAAATTGTGAAAATATGCACACACATTGCCTATCGGTCGATAACATTTCGATGTATATAGAACAGAAGAATTAATAACAAACACTATAATCTATATTGAAGTTTATGAAAATCTTTTTTATTTTTTTTAACATCTCTACACCTATAGCATTTTCAATTCATTCACGTTTTTTTTATTGATTTCTCTATTATGAATATTTAGTATGCGATTCGAATCAAGCATGTGGTAAGAAATCGAGACCACACCTTACAAGAATTTTAATTCAACGATCGGTTTAGGTCAAAGATGAAAATGATATCGATAAAACACAAAGTATTCGTACGTGACGTGAATTCTCAAAGCATCATAAAAATAACTACGAAATCTAAATATATAACTGTACGTAATAAATTAATAAATTAGAAAATTACGTGTGTAACCAATTACCGTATCCTAATCTAATCCAGATAACTCGAGAAAACAGCGCAAATAATTAAGAAACATTAAAAGACAATATACCTAAGCGCCACGCGCTTTGACACACACGTATATACACACACGTGCATCACATTTGGGCCACGTTAAAGACCTCGTGTATTACTCTCTCTCACTCTCTCAGACACGAATATCCTCGTGTCCACGCATGAATGATTCATACCACGCGGCATCTTATACCTCAGATCGTCCCGACCGATAACGAATAATATATCTGTATTGATAATGTACGCATACATATATATATACACTAACCGGCATGTCTCACCACCGCTTGGCACTTATAATCGCGTCTCCGTAATGGGAAAGAGCTTTATAACAATGCTCAAGAGAATCCCACGGAACAGTCGTTGAACGCTATATATACACGCGTGTATATAGTGTATACAAAGGTGAAAATGACGACTGTGTAGTACGCGCAGTATAGTAGGTTGATTTTATAATTTACTGATGTTGTAATTAGACCATGTGGCGAAGCGCGCGGCGAACGTGTGTATATTATAAGCTAGGTTTCAAGTTCGAGTTTCAGAAAAAATGCGGACGTGAGAATAATCGCTATGCGCGGTGAAAGTTTTTTATATATATACATATGCGCGATGGGCGAGGGAAATTGGGATGGCGGTGAGTGCTTTTTCAGAACACTTGGAGGCTATTGATCTCTGCGTTAAAAAGTTTTGTGAAATGATCGTTTGAACATATTTCATATTGCTATAATTATTTGTTAGGATTTTATGCGATATCTATTCTAAAATCATCGATAATTAAAGGTTTTTTATAATCCTTTTACTTTCAATAAAATTGTATAACATTTAAGAACTGGTTATAAATATTAATTAAAAGCAGTGAATCAATATGTCACTCTGTATGCAATTTATTCATAGTTTCGTTTATCAAGTTGTCAATCATTATTAATGAATTGTGTTTACATTGCAGGGCGATTACATATGGATTGAACCCGTCTCAGGCAAGGAATTCGATGTAGCCATCGGCGCCCGAGTGATATCTGCCGAAGGAAGACGGATTCAAGTCAAGGACGACGACAACAAGGTAAATTTATTTTTATTTTATACATCTAGTATTGGGTCTTATATTTGTTTCGGCGATATTTTTACAATTTTTATTTGATATATATATATTTGACCTGTAAATAAAGAATCACTGTTTTCAGTGGGTTTCTTTTTGATTTCCACTCGTGCAAACATTTAATTAACTAAAAAAAGATTTTTTACAAAGAATATTTATTAAACACTTAAAATTTAATCGCGTATACGTGCTCATTGTAACTACCAACTCAAGTACAAAAGTACATAAACTTGAATCCAAGCACAACCGTGAACCTCAACATAAGCATTACCATATACTCGCAAACCCAAAATTACATCTCACAAAAGCCCTCTTCTGTTCTCTCTTTCTCTCCCTCGCAACGTACGCATATAGGAACAATGGCTGACCCCGGAGCGGCGTATAAAAGCCATGCACGCGACGTCGGTGCAGGGCGTCGAGGACATGATCAGCTTGGGCGACCTCCACGAAGCTGGAATCCTGAGGAACCTGCTCATCCGGTACAACGAGAATCTCATCTACGTAAGTTACTTCTTCTTCTTCTTCTTCTTCTCCATACGTCCTATATTTGCATAAACTATATAATACACAAGTGCGCAGCGCGTCTGTCGCGCACGTATATAAACGAGTTTGATGATTGTATGACACGCGCCATATGTATACCATGTATAACTATATACAAGTATATGTATATGCTGGTTTTTTGCAGACTTATACCGGCTCGATCCTCGTCGCCGTCAATCCATATCAGATCCTACCGATCTACACAGCCGAGCAGATAAAGCTGTACAAGGACCGCAAGCTCGGCGAGCTGCCGCCTCACATATTCGCCATCGGCGATGCCAGCTACGCCCACATGCAAAGATTTGGACAGGATCAGTGTATCGTTATTAGGTACAAGAATATTAGTATAATTCTTATACTTTCATTATTTACAGGTTTTATACGAAAAATACCAGAATTTTTCTAATTGAGAATTGAAGTTATAATGTAGTATACAAACCACCTGTTAATGCAGGTATAGGTAAACTATTTGGTAACATAATTACACGAAAGTATTGCGAAAATGCAGTCCTATAGTTGTACAACCATCCCGACCTCATAAATAACGTTCATTTTCATTTGACAATTAGCATAGACCCCCATACACGCTCGACTAGTTTTCATTCATGTAAAAGCAAGCCTTTTGGACCGTAAGCCCGCCTAGTCTATATAGATACGCGCGTGCATCGTGTACTTTAATATACCAGTTCTGTAAATATAACGTTGCACATTGATGCATATAATGGCGCTACAGCAGCAGCAGCAGTGCTGCATTCTCGGCACGCTCGTGTATATACTGTCTCTTTTATGTAAATGATCGCGAAGTGAGCGATATTCAACGGTTGAATAATTTAATTGCAGAATTAGAATAATACGACGGTTCTGCCACGCGCACGTGCGATATAATATGTATGCGATTCACGAAGGAGTATGTATATAGATATACATATGTGTGTACGTATAACGTAAATCTTATACTTTTCTTTTTGCAGCGGCGAAAGTGGCGCGGGAAAGACGGAAAGTACAAAGCTGATATTACAGTATTTGGCGGCTATTAGCGGGAAGCATTCGTGGATCGAGCAGCAGATTTTGGAAGCTAATCCTATACTTGAAGGTAGGAATTATGATTTTTTTTTCATTATTATTTATGCGAGACTAGGTTTGTGAGTGGCTTGCAGTGTGCATGGTACACGCATAGCTCAATTCATGCGGCGTCAGGTAAATGATCATAATATGTCGATGTCGGTGGTCGTGGAATGTTCTGGGGACTGGCAAAAACGCAGCTTCTGCAATTTCAGTTCCAGAATATTGCACGATTCTTTACTTTTTTTGAACGGACAAAGTCGAGAAAGCTAACATCCTCGTCAGTCGAGAATGAGCCGTTGCAAGACCCTCTTTCTTTCTGTCTTAAATAATTACTCACATTTGAATAAAATAATTTGTACGTGGTAGCTGATTGTTTTAAACTATTAATTACAAAATGAAATTGCAGCTTTCGGAAATGCAAAAACGGTTAGGAACGACAACTCGTCAAGATTCGGCAAATACATTGATATTCACTTCAACGACCAGGGAGTCATAGAAGGAGCGAAAATTGAGCAGTATCTCCTGGAAAAGTCTCGAATAGTCTCGCAGAGCCTCGACGAGCGGAATTATCATATTTTTTATTGCATGCTTGCGGGACTCTCGAAGGAGGATAAGCAGAAACTCGAATTAGAAGATGCGTCGACGTATAAATATTTAACAGGCGTAAGTAATTTCAAAATTTTCATAAAGACCGCGTATATAGCTTTAGAATATATTTTTTTTCCTCCACTCACCGTGCCTCTCATTTAAATACGAGAATAAAAATCTAACGAATGTATAAATGAACGTTGCAGGGAGGAAGCATTACCTGCGAGGGAAGGGACGATGCCGCGGAATTTTCCGACATCCGATCGGCAATGAAAGTTTTATTGTTCTCCGAGAGTGAAATATGGGAGATTCTGAAACTACTCGCGGCAGTATTACACATGGGCAACGTAAAATGCAGAGCCACAGTTGTCGGTGAGTACGCATGTACACTTATAATACCACGCAAAATCGTAAATCAACCTCGAGGTCGTCATTGTAACCACGAGGATATATATATATATATATATATGTATTTGGAATACTCATATGCACGGTTTATATTATTTCGCTAGATAATCTCGATGCAACGGAAATACCGGAGCAAACGAACGTCAAGCGAGTTGCGCAATTGCTCGGCGTGCCAGTTCAATCACTTATCGATGCACTTACACGGCGTACGATATTCGCGAGCGGCGAGACTGTGGTATGTATTATATAAAAATACCTGCGCACTCGTTTCTTGCTACATTCTACAAGCAAGAACGCATATATATTTATGTGTTGAGTTTTCTCCACATAATCTATCAGTTCCTGGTATCTATATACGACATATTTGACCTTTTCAGGTATCAACGTTGTCGAGGGACCAGTCAGTAGATATTAGGGACGCGTTCGTCAAAGGCATTTACGGAAGATTATTTATACACATAGTCAAGAAAATAAACGAGGCCATATTCAGGCCAAAACACACGTCACGCAGTGCGATCGGAGTGCTCGATATCTTCGGTTTCGAAAACTTTAATCACAATAGTTTCGAGCAGTTCTGCATCAATTACGCAAATGAAAATTTGCAACAATTTTTCGTACAACACATTTTTAAATTAGAACAGGAAGAGTATAATAACGAAGGTATCAATTGGCAGCACATTGAATTTGTCGATAATCAGGATGCTTTAGATTTGATAGCTATTAAGCAGTTAAATATAATGGCTCTTATCGACGAAGAATCTAAATTCCCAAAGGGCACGGATCAAACGATGCTCGCGAAAATTCACAAAACTCACGGTACTCATCGTAATTATCTGAAACCAAAGTCTGATATTAATACGTCGTTCGGTCTGAATCACTTTGCCGGAGTCGTATTTTACGATACTCGAAGTTTTCTCGAAAAGAATAGGGATACGTTTAGCGCGGATTTATTACAATTAATACACATATCAACAAACAAATTCTTACAAACATGCTTCGTGGAGGATATAGGCATGGGATCAGAAACTAGGAAGAGAGCGCCAACTCTGTCGACACAATTTAAGAAATCTTTAGATTGCTTAATGAAGACCTTAGCTAATTGCCAACCGTTCTTCATCAGGTGTATAAAGCCCAATGAATATAAAAAGCCAATGGTAAGAAATATAAATAATCAAAGTAGTCATAGACATTTAGGTAACCAAAGATAATAATGTGAATTTTATTTTAGATGTTTGATCGAGGATTGTGTTGTCGGCAGCTGAGGTACTCAGGAATGATGGAGACCATTAGGATAAGAAGGGCAGGTTACCCCATTCGTCATTCGTTCTTTGAGTTTGTGGAAAGATACAGATTCCTCATACCCGGAATACCTCCTGCACACAAGATGAACCGTGATGTAAGAATACATATATATTTATTTATTATTATAAAATAAAGGGTTCAGGAATATAAGATATTGATGGTAAAGAGTTATTGAAGTATTGTACAACATCATTTTAAGTTAGAGGTATAAGAGAAGGAAATGATTTTTTATTTAGTTAAACGATGATATAGAAATATGATCAGTTTACAATTTGATAGATAGTATAAGTATTGGAGATTTCTTTCTATTGTTGGTTTGCAAAACGTATTATTAAACTAAATATGAAAGAATAGTTTAGTGTAAATTTATGTTAAAATAGTTATAAGGTTGTTATAATAAACTACGTACAACCTAATACTTACATTCAGCTTAATAATAATAATAAACTCATTTATTTTTCGTAGCGTGAACGCGAATATGCAACGACAAAGATCTGTCACGTGGTTTTGGGCAGGTCAGACTATCAGCTCGGCAAAACCAAAGTTTTCCTTAAGGACGCGCACGACCTGTTCCTCGAGCAGGAGCGTGACCGCGTGCTCAATCGCAAGATCCTCATTCTCCAGAAGAACATTCGAGGCTGGGTGTACCGTAGACGCTTCCTTCGCATGCGAGCCGCCGCCATCAAAATCCAAAAGATCTGGCGTGGCTACGCGCAACGACAGCGTTATAAGCGTATGAAGGTCGGTTACATGCGTCTGCAGGCCTTGATCAGATCGCGAGTTCTTTCGCACAGGTTCAGGCATCTTCGCGGTCACATTGTAGCATTACAAGCAAGGGCAAGAGGACACCTTGTAAGAAAAGCTTACAGGAAGAAGATGTGGGCGATTGTAAAGATACAAGCGCACGTGAGAAGGATGATTGCACAGAGGAGGTACAAGAAGTTGAAATACGAATATAGGTTGCACATAGAAGCACTGAGATTAAGGAAAAAGGAGGAAAGAGAACTCAAGGATCAGGGTAACAAGAGAGCCAAAGAAATTGCTGATCAACACTTTAGGGTACGCTAAATCGTTTAATTGAAATATTTTTTTTAATACATGAATTGGAATTCATTTGTTTATTGATTTATCTTCAGGAACGAATGCAAGAATTGGAAAGGAAGGAAATCGAAATGGAGTTGGAAGACAGAAGAAGAATGGAGATTAAGAAGAACCTTATTAATGACGCCGCTAAAAAACAGGACGAACCCGTTGATGACAGTAAGCTCGTTGAAGCGATGTTTGACTTTTTGCCAGATTCAAGTAGTGAAGCACCCACGCCAGCTAGAGAAACATCAGTGTTTAACGTATGTTGTTAATTGAATACCCCATACTCATTGTAGAAATTTAACTGTATCAAAAACTTATACTAAATATTTTGTGTCACCAGGACCTTCCTGCGCCAAAAGCTGATCAACAAGAAATTATTACACCCGTGCAAACGGCTTCGGAAGATGAAGAAGATTTATCCGAATTTAAATTCCAAAAGTTCGCTGCAACTTACTTCCAAGGAAACATTACGCATCAGTATTCAAGAAAACCTCTGAAGCATCCATTATTACCTTTACACACGCAAGGAGATCAACTGGTACGTACGGTATTCTAGCACTTTATTAAAAATGTTATTTTGAATCGCAAACTTAAATTATTACTCTGTTACTAGGCGGCACAAGCTTTGTGGATTACTATTCTTCGATTCACCGGAGATTTACCCGAACCCCGGTTCCACACTATGGATAGAGATAATACCTCAGTTATGTCAAAAGTTACGGCAACTCTTGGTCGAAATTTCATCAGAAGCAAAGAATTCCAAGAGGCACAATTAATGGGGATGGATCCGGTAAGTAGAAGTGTTATAATTCAAGCACTTCATAAAAGCACAAATCATTTAGATTTGAAAATGTTTCTTCATACTTAAATGTGAGAAATTTTTTATGATTATACTTATTTCAATGTTTTGTTTCGAAGATGAAAACATTTTCTTAATCTAAAATGATACAATTTATCGTCTGCACCCCTTTTAAAATCTCAAGATTTAAAGGGTCTTACGAAACAGTGAACATTATTAAACAATTTAGGAATCCTTCCTCAAGCAAAAGCCACGCTCGATTCGACACAAGCTCGTCTCGCTCACGCTCAAGCGCAAGAACAAGCTAGGTGAGGACGTACGCCGACGGCTCCAGGACGACGAGTACACAGCAGACAGCTATCAGTCTTGGCTAGAAGCACGACCAACCTCCAATCTCGAGAAGCTACACTTCATCATCGGCCACGGTATCCTTCGTGCCGAGCTGCGTGACGAAATCTACTGCCAGATTTGCAAACAGTTGACAAACAATCCATCTAAGTCGTCACATGCTCGTGGTTGGATTTTATTGTCCCTGTGCGTGGGTTGCTTCGCACCGTCCGAGAAATTTGTCAATTATCTGAGAGCGTTTATAAGGGAAGGCCCACCTGGTTATGCTCCATACTGTGAAGAGAGGCTAAAAAGAACGTTTAACAATGGCACAAGAAATCAACCGCCCAGCTGGTTGGAACTGCAAGCCACCAAATCGAAAAAGCCAATCATGTTACCCATTACTTTTATGGATGGTAATACCAAAACATTGTTAGCCGATTCAGCTACCACAGCTCGGGAGCTCTGCAATCAACTTTCCGACAAAATCTCGTTGAGGGATCAGTTTGGATTTTCATTGTATATTGCACTGTTCGACAAGGTAAAATATTAAAATATCAAATATACCAATTAAAGGTTTTTATCTCGACATTTTTTAATATCATTAAACGTGCTAGGTCTCATCATTGGGAAGTGGAGGCGACCACGTCATGGACGCTATATCGCAATGCGAGCAGTATGCAAAGGAACAAGGGGCCCAAGAGAGAAATGCACCTTGGAGGTTGTTCTTCAGAAAAGAGATATTCGCGCCGTGGCACGAGCCCACAGAAGATCAGGTAGCGACGAACCTGATTTACCAACAAGTTGTCCGAGGTGTGAAGTTCGGCGAGTATAGATGCGATAAGGAAGAGGATCTGGCTATGATAGCAGCCCAGCAGTATTATATAGAATATCACACGGACATAAACGTCGATAGATTATTTACGCTGTTGCCAAATTACATTCCCGATTATTGTCTGACGGATGTAGACAAAGCTATTGAACGATGGGGTCATCTTGTATTGCAAGCTTATAAAAAGGTACATACGTCGTCTTTCAACATTAATATATTTTATGTTTAATAATGTTAGTATAAATATTTAATTTCTATGATGGCATTTACAGAGTTATTACGTAAAAGAAAAAGTACCTGCACTCAGAGTCAAAGAGGACATAGTCGGCTATGCGAAATTCAAGTGGCCTCTGCTCTTCTCTCGTTTCTACGAAGCATACAGGAACTCTGGACCGAATCTCCCTAAAAACGATGTTATCATCGCTGTTAATTGGACAGGCGTCTACGTCGTCGACGACCAAGAACAAGTCCTGCTAGAGTTGTCGTTCCCTGAAATTACCACCGTATCTAGTCAAAAGTACGTCTCTATTCTATATTAAACCCATTATTTTATTACTAGTTCTTACTAATAATATTTTTTTTTATTTTACAGAACAAACAAAATGTTTACACAAACGTTCAGCCTATCCACCGTCCGAGGGGAAGAGTTCACATTCCAGAGTCCAAGCGCTGAGGATATTCGCGACCTAGTCGTTTACTTCCTTGAGGGTCTGAAAAAACGTAGCAAATTCGCAATAGCCTTACAGGATTACAAGGGCTCGTCGGAAAGTGCATCGTTCTTGACCTTCCAGAAGGGCGACCTCATCAGTCTCGAGGATGACATTGTTGATGAAAATGTGTACAACACTGGCTGGTGCATAGGTATCTGTGAAAGGACCGGTGAGAAGGGTGACTTCCCAGCAGAGACTGTATATGTATTACCTACTTTGTCGAAACCTCCGAATGATATTTTAGTAAGTTTTAAAAAGAACTTGAAAGCAGAAAATTCTACTAGAATACATTATTTCTTCTTTATATTTTATATCAATGTAATTTTATTTTATTACAGTCATTATTCAGTGTAAATGGTGGCGAGAACGGTCGGAGACTTTATCCACAGCAAATGAATGGCGTCGAGAGTCGTGACAAACCGCATACCTTGATGGAATACTCAATAGATCACTTCCGGTAAGAGGCTTATTGATAGTATGATCTAAAAATAGTTTTGCTTGCCACTATAAAACTATTTGTTTGCATAGTATACTTCACTACTGCTTTATTATATAGAAAATTTTATTTTGAAAAAATTCATAAACATAATAAACATAATTTGCATAACAAAATTATAATATTGTCATTATAAAACTTTATTTAACAGGCCGCCTCCAAAGAAAACAATGTCGAAAGCACTGACTCTCACAACGGCACGACGAGGACAGCCCGACGAATTATGGCGGCATTCGCGCGAGCCTATAAAACAGCCCTTGCTGCGAAAACTTGTATCCAAAGATGAACTAGCGGACGAGGCTTGCTTCGCCTTCAACGCCATTCTAAAGTACATGGGCGATTTGCCAACGAAGAGGCCACGTATCGGCAACGAGTACACGGATCTGATATTCGACGGACCTCTAAAGAACGAGATTCTCAGGGATGAGATTTACTGTCAAATAATGAAACAGCTAACAGACAATCGAAATAGACTGAGCGAGGAACGAGGTTGGGAGCTAATGTGGCTGGCCACGGGACTGTTCACTTGTAGTCAAAGCCTTCTGAAGGTGTGTTTGAAGAATTTAATTAATTTAAAATTTTAATTACAATTTTTATATTTATTCGTTTTATCGTATAGGAATTGACGCTATTTTTGCGTACACGACGACATCGCATAGCACAAGACTCGCTGCAAAGGCTACAGAAGACTTTGCGTAACGGTCAGCGAAAATATCCGCCACACCAGGTCGAGGTCGAGGCGATTCAGCACAAAACTACGCAAATATTCCACAAGGTGTACTTCCCGGATGACACCGACGAGGCGTTCGAGGTCGATTCATCGACGAGAGCCAAGGATTTCTGTCAAAACATCGCACAACGATTGAATCTAAGATCTTCCGAGGGCTTTAGTTTATTCGTCAAAATCGCTGATAAAGTCATTTCGGTACCAGAAGGCGACTTCTTCTTCGACTTCGTGCGTCACTTGACTGATTGGATGAGAAAAGCTCATCCAACTAGAGACGGCCTGTCACCGCAGTTTACGTATCAAGTATTTTTCATGAAAAAGCTGTGGACAAACACTGTGCCTGGCAAGGACAGGAACGCAGATCTGATATTCCACTTCCACCAAGAACTTCCCAAGCTGTTAAGAGGTAAAATATTTGATTTATAGATCTATCTTAGGAAAATATTATTTTTAGTGAAATATTAAATCTCAATTGTTTTGTTAGGATACCACAAATGCACAAAAGAGGAGGCATCGAGATTAGCAGCATTAGTGTATAGAGTTAGATTTGGCGAAAGTAAACAGGAACTACAAGCAATACCGTAAGATAAAATATTAATTCAGAACTCTGTAAATCCTTGAATATAAAATGTCTAATACCATAAATATTTAATTACAGTCAAATGTTGCGAGAGTTAATACCTGGCGATTTAGTAAAAACACAAAGCTCTAATGAATGGAAACGTTCAATAATCGCGGCGTATAATCACGATGCAGGTAAACAAAATTAATAAATGTATCATACGTATGATATTCGTATGCAAAATTCTTATAAATAAATTAAAAAAATTTTTAAGGTATGAGTCCTGAAGATGCCAAAATCACATTCCTGAAAATCGTATATAGATGGCCAACATTTGGATCTGCATTTTTCGAAGTGAAGCAAAGCACCGAACCAGATTACCCAGAACTGCTTTTAATAGCTATAAATAAACACGGAGTCAGCTTAATTCATCCTCAGACAAAAGTAAATGATCTTTTTTTTGTAATTGTCGTGGGAAACAATTCGTTACAAAAATATAATGATGTAATTTGATTCTTAGGAAATACTGGTGACACATCCCTTCACGAGAATCTCAAACTGGTCTTCCGGCAACACGTACTTCCACATGACAATAGGCAATTTAGTCCGAGGTTCCAAGTTACTTTGCGAAACGTCGCTTGGATATAAAATGGATGACCTATTGACTTCTTACATTTCGCTTATGCTCACGAATATGAATAAGCAACGCACGATACGAATAAAGTAAACGTTATTTTGTAAAGATTTAAGTATTTATATGCGATCATCTTTTTTTTTTACGTTTCAACAAAGACGTAAAGAAAATTTTCGTTAAGACTGTTGAAATTTAAATCTTTGAAATTTATGATGTTTGCGAAGAAATCTCAATTTGTCTGTTGACAGAAAATAAATGTGTTTGCAATTTTTATAAAATAATTTTGCAAGTAATAATATTCTTTATGAAAATTTTTCAATAGAAACAGGCACAAATGTATAAAATGTTGTATTTTTAAAGATTTAAATTTTAACTTGCGGTTGACTTGTTAAAAAATTGTAAAAAAAGTGTTATATTTGTCACATTAAGGTACTAACTAAAATAATTTAGGAAATAATTAAAGCAAGATTTTTGTATGTAATTAAATTTTTTAAGGCATTATAATTAATACAATGAGAGGTTTTTCTACAAAGAATCGAGTATTTATACAAGCAACATATTTGTAAATAAAGGCAATAAAGGAAATAATAAACAATTATATTTCATTTGAATTATTTAAAAATATTATAAATAAATAATTCCATCAATATTTTTATCAATAAATTTATTCGTTATTACAATATACCTACCAGATTTATGACACAGAAATATCTACTGATTGATATTTTTAATAAACTATCATGCGCTGGTAGCTATTAGCAATTCCTACTTTACCGACGTTCGCTGTCGTTGTTGCATGTTACCACGTAAAATGACTATTTAAAAATTATTTTTCAACTACTTATGTGCTAAGTTACGATCCTAAATATAATTTTTCTAAAATTTTAAGATTAATGAATAATCTCCTAATAAAAAAAATAAAATAAATTTTTCAGATTAGAATGTATTATACGTTGGTTTCATTGATCATTTCAAATATTAAATTTGACATCTATGTAATTAAATAGATTTATATTTAATTTATAAAAAATAAATTATTAAAAATTTATTTTTCTGTTAAAAGAAAGCAAATGTTATAACTAAATTGAATTGATAAAGAGAACATCATAATCGAGACAATATTTTTCAAAATTCATTTTGATTAAGCTTAGTTTTATTAAAGTGAATTTTAATAAACGCCGATGAAATAACTTTGTCAAATACATTTTAATAATGTTGAAGTTTGTTTTTATTCAAAATATTCAGTAAAAATATAATAACTGTGTACAAAGTAAACAATTATCTCAACTAGTTGCATCGTACGTATTAGGACATGCCTTGATACCCAAGCGGTGCGTGAGCTTCTCCAAACACCAAGTCCATCACGGTGTGCTTTGCGTATAAAAAGGAGGGGGATGTAATTATATCGTTATTAATTTGGAATCACATGCCGCCGGTGAATAATAAAGGTAACCCCGTTTGTCGTCCACCGGGCGCACATACATACGATCCTCAGATGTTAATTGTGGGTAAATTCCCATGGTATACCTGCCGACATTCCTGGGTAACAATAGATGTCTTGAAGGAAGGCATTCTCAGGTTGATGCTATCTCATTTCCCCTCCGAGATTACTCCCTTTGATTGCTTTTTTTTTGTCAAGAAGACGCGAAAGAGTCTACTTGACTGGCGCTCGTAATTAAGTTAAAGGAGACGCATGAATTAGAAATCTGCTTAAGCCTCAGGATTGCTCTCTTTTTCTTTTCATAACAAAAATGAGACGCACTTGGTTGGTTTAGTTAACGTTAAAGTCTATTACAAGTGCGAATGCTGTATAACATACAAAATATTCAGACTATTTCAATGATTTGTTCCATTTACTAAAATCTACATTATTACTTTTTTTTTAAATTCATTCTCGCTAAGATCTGCACTAGGCTGGTATATAGTTTGACATACGAATGTACATAAGCTCTTGCTGACTTTGCATTGCGCATAATATATTTGTGTTAAGCGAAATTTCTACACAAATCTCGTTTGATTCTTGCAAACTGCTATTATATAGGATCTTTTATAACATTTTTCATTAGGGATAGGAGTTTTTTTTTATGAATTTTTCAATATGCATTTAATATATTTTGTTTAATTTTATTATATGAGATTACCATTTTTAAAAAATTTATAAAATATATTTTTGGAATAATTCTCTCGAAATAAAATCTTAACTTACATATTATAGGATGTTTCGTAAATACTTTACATTTCTCTTTAAATTATGAAATCGCTACGCATTCCACAAAGGAAATTCTAAAGCAAATTTTTGTCAAACAATTTGGCAAACATTTTCATTTTTGAACCTAATATATATATATATTTTTATATAATAGTACACGGTACAAAAATTATTACAATTCAATTTTTACACGAATATTAAAATTTTAAAAAGATTTTACTCTACTACTTCATTATTTATACTATCTTAATGAATTTGTATTTCTTTTTAAATTGACAACTCTTATTCGATTTCAAATTCTTGTTGTGTCGTTACGTAATTTCTACGATAATTACGAAAACATTAGAAACTTCATTAAATTCGTTCAGTATAAAATTCCCTGCTTTTAGAAATTCCGACGGTTTTTATTTACGTTACTACTAGTTTACGAATGATGTGAGTCTTTGTATCACAGTAGTAACTATAATGGTGCGCAATCGATAATTTACATATTTTTATGTACAATTAAAAAAAATAAAAACAAATTCTTACACAGTCATGCAGTAATTGCTTATTTCAGAATGAACTATCGCACGTCTAGTTCTATTGACTTTTATATACGATCAACTAAACATTGACTCGTATTTGACATTCGATTTCATTCTTACACGAAGTAGGCTTCTATTATAAATACAATATAAAGTTGTATCGTTATAGTTCTGCACGAATTTTAACAGTATTACATCTTTCTATTAAAAATATTCTTTCTAGCACTTCGTTTGATCTTACAAGTTAATGATAATTCGGTCGCCATTGTCATCATTTAACTGTAGATTACAGTGATATGAAAATGTACGTTGTATATATTCGCGTAAAGCAGCCGGAAAGAATGACAGCTCAGCAAAAAATCTTTATATAATACAATTTTTCTTTATGGTGATATCACACCGATTGTTGTCTCTTTTTATATCCCTCTCCCCCCCGAAAAAACAAGTTCTCCACAAAAATGAAAAATAACCAGTCATTTGTTCGTCATCTCACAGAGAGAATATATATATATGTATATATAAATCTTAAAATCATGTTGCGATAAATTATTACTTGATAAAATTTGTATTAACAACTTACGAATTAAGTCATCTACATATTTATTATACATAGATAATGCATTGCATTGTCCACATCACACGCAAATTTGTCTCACTCTCTCTCTCACTCTTTCTTTCTCTACTCATATAATATATAGCATATGTATATATATATTCTATTGCTACGTTCCGGAAGCGGCCGTGATTTTCCTGACAAGAGAACCGTCTCAAATGTAATACCAACTTTGGACAATTTCGATGTGCAATCGTTGTATATTTGAAAGTCTTATGCTAAATTATTAAAATTTCTTTTATATACACTACACCATTTAAGAAATTGCTACTATAAATAAGATTTATAAAATTTCAATTTATAAAAATTCTATTTAAATTATCTTCAACATCGCTCGCAAATTTAAAAGTTAAATAATGTTTTTCTGACTAAAGCAATCGAGACTCAATATTCGAGTATTTGGTTCACTTACTCAGGTTCGTCAAATTTACATTCACGACATCAGCGAATCTCTAAGATTTAAATATTAAATTTAAAAAAAAAGAGATCAAAAATAAACTCCGAACAAACGAGACAGAAAAAACTAAATCATCCGCAAAAAAAATTTTTTCTCTATAAAATTTAAAAAAATATCTCTCTCTCTCCAACAATTGTCCACGAGAAATCGTCCATGAGCCTTGACTACACCTGGGACGGTTCCCTCATCGAGCACGTCTCCTTCGCAAGGCAAGAGTCGCCGTCCGTCGGCGGCACCGTCTCCACCTCCATGCCGAGTTGCACCGTCGGATCCATTTCAATCATCATGCCGCTACCGCTACCGCTGGGCTCGTGCTCATGGAAGCTGCCACCGCTGCCGCTACTGCAAGCAGCTGCATTATCCTCCTCAAGGGCAGCCCAGCCGTTCGGATCGTATCAGAGACCCGGCTGAGGTGGCTGATGATGGTTCCAGGGCACGTCGGCAATGGCTGGTTGCTGCATGGCTGGCTGATTATGGCCCATACCAGGCCGGGGTGTGCTGCGCATTATCTCGTTCGCCGGCAGACAGTGTTGTCTGGGCCCCGGTTCAGGTGTGTACGTGAAGGTCAGACCTGTGGCGTAGATGATACCGTCGTTACGAACAAGGGAGACGGGTACCTGTGTAGGCTGATGAATCCAAAGCCATTCGCCTCGGAACTGTGAAATATCAGGCACGACACAGAGCATGCTCTCTTGGCACCTGTACATCGTCTCAGCCTCAACGTCACCAAACCACACTTGGAGGTTCGGCGTGAAATTGTCACCGGTGAGTTCCAGCATAGCTACGTCGCCTCCACCGTTGAGATTGAGACTGTGCACCAGTGGGACCGGGGTTACAGGTGAGCGGACGGGGCCCATACCTTCGTAGAACGTGTACTCGGCACGATCGGTGCTGATGATCGTCCAGCAGGCACCGTCGTTGATCATCTCCTTGTTCGCCTCCTTGGGGCATGGCGTCGCTTGAAACTGAATGATACGCTCTTGCGACAAGCACAAGTACATGTGATCCGTATCCTTCATGTAGAACGCACATTTGTGCAGTTGTGAAACAGGATCGTCGGCTTCTAAGCTGGCCATTTGTTTATCGACTTTACGAATGACCAACCGTGGCAGGGCCATTCCTGTTTCGGAACAAACAAGCTTCACCGTGCTTCCGTAATGAACGTATCCGTCACGCACCTGAAACTCCTCGGACTCGCTCTCGTTATCATCCAGCAAGTGAATCGTAAACGCTCCCCACTGTGTCGAGCTCGCGTGAAAATTGTTATTGTCCACATGTAGATAACGAGTGCTAACCGTTTGGGATCGCAGACGATTGAACAGAGCTACCCTCGTGCCCGAAGCTATGCACAGATCTGCATTCTTCAGGCTCTGCTTCTTCTTCGACGGTTTCGATATCACCTTGATCCTCTTGCTGTGAAACACACCAATATCGTGTCCATTCCCATAGAACATCTTCACCGAGAGCATGAAATGCTTGCGCTTATCCGAGTCCGATATGTACAACGTCTTCGCCGCGCAGTATTGCTTGCCATTGTTAAGATCGAGTTGCTGCATGTCTTGATCGGAATTACCGATACCGATGAAGGCACACAGCTGGGTGGACTGTTCGCTCTCACCGTCGCGGCGCATCTGTTCCTGGCGCATAGCCCAGGCATTGCCCTTGAGGTAGATGCACGGCGGCGGACAGAAGAAACGTTTTTCGTTACCGTAAGATTTTTGCGCGACTTTGGCGTGTAGAATGACAACGACCATGTCAGCTTTGCCCTGTGTGCGCTTGTGCTCGGCGAGGTAATGCTTCATGGCGTCGCGGGTGAGACGTTGTTCCTGTTGCTGATGTTCAGGCCGGTAAACCGAGCCGAAGCGCGGGTATGCCGGCATCACGGCCGACGGCGAGGGTGGCGATTGCAACCCGTGCGCCATTGTCGGCAGCCCGTATTGACTGTGAGGCATCGTCAGCTTGATGATAGGGTCACAAAAGCTGCTGGTGCTGGTGCTTAGCGTGGATGAGACTAGTGTCGGTGGGCATCTAAAGGATCCTCGATGCTCCTGCGGTTTCACAGGATTTGGTCATCGTCGCGCATCTCTTTCCTCGTTTGTTTATCTGAAAGGAAAAGGATAATGTCAGCTTTTTGTTGTGAATCGTTTAAATCTGTATCTTAATATTGTTTAGTTTCATAAGGGATTTGATTTTGAGAACATTATGTAAGCTATCAAATCTATCTGTTTCAATTGAAAGATATGTGAACTGCAATCAACTCAAACGAAAAATAGTAATCCAGCGATATAAGATTTATTAAAAGACCGTAAGAATTAATTAAAAATCTTAATATAAACTTTACTGAAAAAAATTGTTATATTACAGAGACTAAATACTTTAACGAACAAAACTAAGAAGAGAAAAAAACAAATATTTTTGTTGTTAATCTATTTTAAAGTTAATTTGATATTTTAAAACTTGATGAGAATGTATTTTATTTGAAGGAAATATTTTTAATTATTGAGTGATTGAGTTAACAGCTAATTTTAAAATAATTAAATCAAGAGTAATTCTAGAATAGAACAAATATCTCACACAACGAGCTTTAAAATGCAAATTTATTCATACTTGCTGATTAAAAATGCATATGTAATTTCTGTTAACAAAGTTTGCACATTCTTTACATTCAGTTGTAATTTCAAAAACTTGGAAAAACCTTATACTTTTTTGCAAGTTAATTCTTATATTTGTTACAATACTGTATCCATAAACTGATTTGCTAATTAGTTATAAACTATGAAGCTTCTAGAAACCGCTATCTGTTTTTACATTTGCATTTTTCAGTAAAAATATTCCACATAGTTCTAACACAACAAGTGCCGCTGAAGTGCGTGGGAAGAGTTTTTATTATCCGTTGTACACAATTAGCCCAAGATATCTCGCTTTAAATGAGTGGCTGAGAATTACTGCTCTTTGCACACAGGAAAGAGGAAACAGCGTATAAGCCGTGGGAATAGAGCCGCAGGCTCATTTTTCTTCCATGAATTAAGGTACTGTTGCTTCCCAAAGAGGCATAAACAGATTTCTACTAGCAAAGATGGTTTGCACTTGGTTCACAGAATCAGTCTCGATTTTAATTCACTAGCTCTCTGATCAAACTGACTCTCAACACATAAAAAATACACTTGCACTCGTTTCATTAAAAAGCACACACTTAATTACGCTGCTAGGTCGAAGAATGACTTTGCATTGTCAGTACTACACAGTAGCAGAGACACCGACAAGATAATTTGAATGCAGCATGAAATTTACAATGGTTTGAGCGAGCTTTATTAAAATACACGCCACTGCTGTTAAACACTGCATCCAATGCATATTCATGAAAATAGATATATATTGAAACAATAGATAGCAATCTATACACAGAAGCAATGCACAGACAACATACACACACATACATACGCACTCACATACACTTGGACCCCAAGTGAAATGTATTCGAATTAGAATTTTTTTTCCTGTTTACAATTGAAATCAAAGAGTTCACAGCTTACCTACGCAGATAGGCGCTCTAGAAAAAGCAGGCCGATTACACAAGATCGTCACACACACGCACACCATTGTTTACAATTATACAACACCCTTGCAAAAAGCACCGCTATTTGTTTATGCCCGAAAATAAACAAACAAAAGCCGCAGAAGCGCCCATCACTAAAAAACACTGGCAGATTCACACTCCAGCACCGAATTGCGCTCGGACGATTGCGAAAAAATTTTTTTCGTAACAACTCACACAGGGCCACTGGTAATCATCATCCCTCCGCGGTAAACAACGCATCATCACGCATCGCGCGGGGGCCGACGTGTAAGATGCAGAGGTTAAGCGTGTGCTGTTAAACTGCTTTGCCAGCGTACATATAAGACACATAGGCGCGCGTGCATCCCGTGTCTCTCTCTCTTCGTTGCTCGCTCAGCTCCCTCTCTCATTTCACGCAAACCACCAAAATGAGAGAAAAACGCCGGCGTGTCCCTCCTACGAGAGTGAGAGAAAGAGAGTGAGCGAGAAAGAGAGAGCCTATATCCCCTCAGGAAACCTCCTCTCTTCCCTCACGTCCGAAAGGGAGAAAAAAAAATAAAACACGACGGACAGAGAGAGAGAGAGTGCACTCACCTCTCAGCGGATCCCATCCTTGCGTCTACTGCTGTAGCCTCGGCCGCCACGATGATGCTGCTGCTCCTATACTACTACTACTACTACTACTGCTGCTTCTTCTTCTTCTTCTATAACTTTTTCCTCCCTTCGTCATCGTCTTCAACTTCCTCGCGACATCGGAGAGCAAAAGCTCTCACACGCGCGCCCCGCGATATAGCTGCCTGCTATACGCACATATATACGTGAGCGCCAAGCGGGGGGGGCTAATTCATTCAAAAAACACCTGTTCACTTTCCGAATTTCCCGTGGAGCTGCAGTCCGACCAACCAGTGAGCTCGTTACGCTGCGCAGGAAAGTTATAATGCAGAATCTTAGTGCGCTGAGCGCGCGAAAACGCGCAACACGCGCGTACTATACGCGGAGCACACTACACTATATTATATATATGTGTGTGTGTATATGTTGAGAGGAGGAGGAGGAGGAGGTGAGCGCGCGTTCTAGCCTATGCCTTGGCCGAACGACGATGTCTGCGCGCGCCCCGCGCGAAATTCGAATCGTGGGAAGATTCCGTGAGCGCCGCTCGCACGAGAATATCGTCGTTGTCGTTGCCGCACTATATAATGCGCGCTCGGTCCTCTATATATACAAACGATGCGCGCTCTTGGAGATCTGTCGTTGCTTTTTGAATTTCTCAATTATATTAATCCTACACAGCTTTTTTTTTATCAACAATGAGTATAGCTTGAAAAATCACCAATTGCCATTTAATTGTAACCAACAATTTCCACTCTCGAGTTTACATACTATACAAAAAAGTCGCAGTCAACGTGTAACTTAACTGAAGTTTTTTTTTTTCTTTATTATTACAAGTATATAAAATTGGTAATATTGCACTGGCAGACAGGATGATAACCTTTAGCCCTTATAGATAAATATATTATGTAAATATATATATTATAATAATTGGATATCAATAAAGTCTTTGGTATAAAGTCACACGAAGGCGGAGGGGGTTAGAAGAGCGAGAGACGCGCGAGACACACCTCGACTGCCTCGCACTTCGAGACCCACCGTCAAACTGACTCGCGGTATACTGCCGCGCGCGAGAAATAGAGAGACGGACGAGAACAGACAACCCAAACGAGCGAGCGAAAGAGAGAGAGAGAGAGAAAGAGAGAGCACACGTGTGCGTGTGGGTCGTCGTCGGGGGGCCTGCCTCACTGCCGCACTGCCGTCGCTCATGCGCTTGCGCGCGCGCGAAACGCCAAGTTTATTACGGCGGCGCATAAAGTGGCCCCCGCCACTCTACTGCTTATGCTGCTGCTGCTGTTGCTGCAGTTTCTATTGTTTTACCGCTGGTATATACGGGATAGAAAGAGAGAGAGAGGGAGAAACAGTGCGTATATATATATGTATATATATATATATATACACGTATATGTATACGTATGCACACACGTATATATGTACAATGGTTCTGTACTGGAGCGCGAGCTCACTCTCTCTCTCTCGTCGACCCCAGCGCCGCTCGCTCTTATTCGCTCGTCTCTTTCTCGCTCTCTCACTCACTCTAGGCTAGGTATAGTGTATATAACATGGGTGTAGCACACAGCACGGTGAGTGTTGTGTGTTGTCTGTCTCTGTCTCTCTCTCTTACTGTCCCCACTACTGGCTGCGCGCGCTGCCTCGGCGGCCCCGTGGAATTGCTGCCGCAAAAGGATGTTGGGGTTACCCCGGGGGGCGTGGGAAAAACCTGCTGTGGGAAAGAGTGGGTGGCCTCTACTCCTCACTCCACTTCTCGCTCTCTCTCTCGCTCGCTCGCTCGCTCGCTTGGCTCGTTCGTTCGTTCACTGATGACGAGAGAACGCGTTCGTTCGCTCTCTGTCTGCCCCTGTGTGTATATATGTGGGATATATATATATATACGTGTGTGCCGATAAACGCGAGCGTATATAAAAGGTTACTTATCGCGCCTGAGAACGTGTGTGAGAGAGAGAGAGAACGTATATAGTATAGGGAGGAGAAGATGCGCGAGCGAGTGAACGAGCGCCCGTGTGAATTTTTTTCTCGCGCGCGCTTGCCGCTCGGTGTGAGCGAGTAGAAGAGAGAGAATGCGCGAGACTGCTACTACTCTATTTCTTTCTCTTTTTTTTCTCTCTTTTCTTTCTTTCTTTTTTTTCAGGAAAGAGGAGAGTTTTATACGAACGCGCGAGCGCGCTTTTCGGGGGAGGGTTTTAAGAGCTAAGCCGGGGTACAATACGCGAAGTCGCTCTTTGCTGGGAAGTGCCAGTGGTGATAGTTGGCGACGCAAGGGGGTATTATCGCGCGAGCGCGCACTGCAGAGCAGCAGCATCCGCAGCTTTTCGAAAGCTAATTTGAGCACTTTTTCGCGTCAATTGCGCTCGAGCGTATATAAAGCGGTGGTGAGGGGATTTTATATACTTTTTGTGTTACCCAACAGCGGCGAGAGGTTTAAAGGTCCACCACGTGCGCGGTGGTTGTAGGGATTTTAATTTGTTTTTTACGTAAATGCAGATGATTTCATTATCTATACATGTATAAGATTATGCGAGAAGTTACTTTTATTGTTTTTGTTTTATCAAAAATCATGTAAAATTATTGTAGAAAGGATAAAACTTGTATGCTTGTATGATAACATTTTATCATAACGTACTAAAAATGAGGGCACCGAGATTTTTTTTTACAACAGTGCTGAGTTTTTTACATAGTTGTATTCGCCTATACGAAGTCTATGGTTATTTTCAAAATGTAAATTATGATATAAACCGCAATTAAATCCCGTAATAAAGAGATATATAATAAAGGTGAGCAAAAAAATTCCCATGGATTCTCAAACCATAATTCCAGTACATTATCATATCAGTTATCAGCTGCGCGCATTCTCTTTTCAAAAAAGAACGTATACGTACATATACACACACATCTCAAAATCATCCGCGTAACTGTTCCTCAACTCGTTGAGATTCACTTATCTCGTTCCTCCTCCGTATGAAAAAAAAAAAAAAATTCCCACGAATTTTCGTTCTAATTCACTCAATTTTCTCTCTTTCTCTCCTTCGCCATAAGTCTCCTATATATATATCTCCCAACAAGGAAATTCACTATGTATTAAAGTGAAAGCATTGTGCGTTCGAACTACCGGTTACACGGCTCTCTCGACGCTCTAACAAAAATCTCGAATTTCCACTCACCAGCGTGGTAGCATCGTGCAAATGAATTTTTGATTTCTTACCTCTCTCTCTCACACACACACTTTTTCTCTCTGTCTCTATATATCGCATGAAGCGTAACCAGATATCATATTATTGTACAATAGGTATATAGAGGAGCGCGAGTCGCGCGTTGTTGCAGTCGAGCTCGCGCTTTTATTTTTAAAGGCGCTTCGGTAATAGAATTTTAATGACCGCTCGTTTAAAATATACGGAGGTCGCGATCTAAATTGCATTATAATTTCTACTTATTACGCGAACGCTCGCTCGCTCGCTCGCACGTTCTTTTATTTCTTCGTCTCTTTGGACGTTTTTTTTCCTATACTTCTAAGACGTCTCTCGACGCTCGAAAAGTTAACAACCGTCCTCTTTAATGAAATTACCTCTGACGAGAGAGCGCGCGCGCGCGCACGAGGTCCGAAATAAATCTGTCATCGTGCGTAAACTGGAGCAATTACGTGAACATAATTTTATTATAGTGTTTAGTCGATGCTGGTCGAATTTAATAATTCCGAGTAAATATATCCGGCTTTCGTCGAGTAATTGTTGGGAATCGGGTGTAATGATTCGAAAACGAAATATTCTTGTCGATTGTAAAGTTATTGTTTTTAAATTAATGTTTTTCATCAAAACATTATACTTTTGGTCGTATCTAATTTCAATACGGTTTACGAATGTGCTATATGCAGAATCAAACCATACGATTTTGTATACAAAATCACTACTTACAAAAACAGCGTAACGGGTTAATTACATTAAAAGAATGTAGTAGAATAGAAGTAAATCTTAAAAAAGAATGAAAACGAATATAAAAAATATCTAGTAACTGCAGCATAGTCTTCAGATCCCTCAATAATTCCTCTACAGATGATTAACAAGAAGGTCAACGTAAAGAGTGTATAATGTAAAATTAATTCAATTGCCGGAATATATCTTTATTTTAAAATTAAAAATTTGAACTCAATTCAAGAAGCAAAGAAGAATAAGTTTACGCCAGTTTAGTATATGTACTGTGTTATTATATATACATAAAGAACGTTTCGACACACCTTGCCGAAGTACTTTAAACTTATATGCGAAATATGATATGCAAAACGCTTACATGATTAATTATAAGAAATTTTCATACAGAAAGTTACGAACATGATACAGACATGTAATGTGATCAAATTATATTCTTGCGCGATGATCGAGTTTTGAAATGCATATTTTTTAGTTCCTATAGAGATTTTTATTATGAAAAATATTTATAGCTTTAATATAAATAGACTGATTTGAATTACTAAATTTTTTAATTCATAATGAAACGAAAATTATCATCGTTAAGCTCATTCAAATCCTTTTAATCAAAATATTGATTTGGTCTTCTATTAAAAAAAAAACTAAACCTATAATCGGATAAGATTACTCCAATTCAAACAATACAATCGTACATACGCATATTTTTATAAGCGCACACACATACATCTCGTATACGACTCATCCATCCGATTACACGATCATCACCATTTGTCACTTAACAACGGTGGTATTTCACACCCTCTTAATACCAAACTTCAATCAAACATGTCTGCGCCAAACAGAGCAAATTGCAAACGTTTTCTCCGTAGGCGGAATTATACGCGCGACGTTGCCGCAGCTGTATTCAGTAGCAGCAACACCTGTATCAACACACAGAGAGAAAGTCTTCGCGGGGGAGGACCCTTCCGAGTATGCGCGCGCGCATCTTCCACCCCTCGCGTCAGACGCGCGGGCGGCGACTCTATATATACTGTCGGCGACCCGCGCGCGGAGGAGGGTAAAATGGCTCTAATGGCGGACTGATGGAAAAGTAATGGATTTGAGAGAGAGAGAGTTTCGCAGATACTTATAGACTAGACAGGGATTATTAATGATTCAGCAGTTTCGTTTTTTTTTTATTTCTAACAAGGGTATAGTTTTAAGCGACTACTTACTACTTATTGAATTAGAGATGGTGAGTGATAAAGTGTTTGCAATGAGTAGAGGGTTGAACTTGGGAAAAAAAAATGGCGATGAATCGAGGAAGAGCACGAATAAGATGCATTATTGGCTGTGTTAAATATTGTTACAAATTTATCTAACGAACATTATGCACATAAGAAAAATATTCTGATGATTTAAACAAGTTTATATGCAGTTAATAGATGAAGTATATTTATGATGTTCTTTATTGCGATTTGTTAAGTAAATTATAGTTCTATGTAAGTAGTTTAACATACGTAGACTAGTTGGACTTTCAACGAATATTTTATAAATGTAACGTATCTGGAATGTTAACATTACTTAAATAGTTCGTAATAGGAAAAAAGTAAAAAGTCGTAAGAAAATTACACATTTTTTGAATACTTTGTATTCTAAAAAGAATCTTAATTATACATGGAGCAAAAATATACTAAAAATTGTTATATCTGATTGTAAATGTAAGATTTGAAATACTTAAAAATTGTCATAAATTTATAGTAATTTTTAATGATCTAAGAAAAATTGCCATAAATTAATCGTAATTTTTATGATAAATTATGGCAGTGTTTTTGATATTTCGAAACTATCTTATTTTTATCATCAGACATAATGATTTGTAATAGAGTATTTTTCTCCGAATAAAAATAAAAGTAAAAAATACCACAATTACAGCTCAGTGTGTAATTTTTATGACATTTAAGTAATTTTAGAATTATATTTATTACAAATATCACGAATAATTTTATATTAGTACCTATATTTGTTCAAGTGATTTAACGAGGACTGAAAAGTTAACAAACTTTTTCTTTATTGAAAAATACTAGTAATTTTTTTCTAAAATTCAACAATATTATTAATACAATATAAAATTGTAATTTGCCTTTTTCTTTTAATTAAAATTTTTAAAACTTTTCGAAAATTAGTTGTACCACAGTTCGGAATGTTATCGTGTAATTTATACTATAATTTATACAAGTCTGATTATAAATGAGATAATTCACGTAAAATAAATATACTTGAACTATAAAAAACAATTTTTAAATAGAAGTAAAAAATGAAAGCGTATAAAAAAGCCTTTATTAATACAAAAAATTTCTTTTGCAGCATTCATTTTCTTATTTTTAGTTGTTTTTGAATTTTTTAACCCAAAATAATTTTAAACCTTAAAATAATTGCTGAGTGACAATTTTTCCAATCGATAATATTTTTATTAAAATTGTCTAAAAATTATCAACGTTTCAAACATACATCATTTGGTCAGGGTCAATCATACATTCATTTAATATTAAAGTTATATTGTTGTTGCTGAAGTTATAGTGTTGAAAAAAGTTTACGTGTTAAGAATTTTTGTTTGTATTTAAAATATTACAGAACCAAAAAAAAAATTGGTCTAGTATGACATGATTCACTTATAAAAATTTTATCTACTTGTATAACCAGTTGTTTAATATTTTGGACAGGTTTGATCAGATATTATTTTTGAAATTTCCATAGATAAACATCTACGTAAACATTAGAAAAGCAAAACGAAGCTTCAAATTCAAAATAAGGTGAAAATTACGTATATTTGTTTTACAAGCACATATATCACTTCTGTCAATAGATTGTAGTACGTAAGTTGCAATGGAAATTAAACCATTTCCATAATAATTCTACAACAATTCTCTAACTTCCAAAGTGTTCATAAAGAGAAAATTAAAAATTTTCATATTGAATAATTGTTGAATAATTGTTAATAATAATAATGTTTAAGTATATAAACTTATATGTGGTACAGGAAACTATTATCCAAATTATTAAGTTTACAAAATTTATGTGGTGTTAATAGATGTAATATTCGGAACAAAAATAAATATTGTAGTTTTATTAGTTTTGAGGTTTATATCTACGACCAGCCTATGTACAAGTAACTTAGTTTATTTCTATAGGAGCGTTCCATGTAAGGATTTGTAAAGGTGACAATTTCACCTCAAAAAATACCTTTTTTAATGCTTTTTTCTGGTTAATAAATAAATGACTAAATAAATCACTAAATGACAATGTTTTATTTGGCGATGAATTTATATAAGAACGTGTAATGCATCAAATTAAAAATTTTATAGTTATCAAAATACTTTCTAGCGCTCGTTCTAATACAGTTAATCCTTTGTCTCAACTAAAATATATATCTTCCATCCGAGAGTCAGCAAATAAATCATTTTTAAAAACAGATTTTAATCAATCCTCGTGATATATTGAATTATTGACTGACGTTTGAAAATAAAATCTAATGTTCCCAATCTAGGTCTCACATACAACAGACCACATTAAAATTATGTCTAAATGGTAATACTATTGCATTATTCTTTTATATAATACATATACTTTATACGAAACGTCACTCAAACGCACATAATATATAAAAGTACTTTATCGTTATTTTATGATAGCATAAAATTCTCGTGCGCAGTGAAACAGTAAACGGCTTATATATATATACCCATACTCCTCGCATTAATACTTCAATAATTCAATCCAAACAGCAACCCCGATGAGAAGCCCACGTGTTCGCGCTCGCAGACAAGCAACCCTGTGACGAGGCGACGACCACGTGTTCGCCCCAAGCAGCAACAGCAGTCGAGACTAACAACCACTTTCGTCTCCGCATAAACCCCCCTCGAACAAACACCCCCATGATCCTTACGCGTATATAGCCCTCGGCCTCAACACAAAACGCATTTTCCTCCTATATATTCAGTTGCCGCCCCGATTTCCGCAAAATTGCGAACGCAACAACAACATTACTCTATAATTTGCCACATAGTATGTATATATACACATGAGGGGCCAAGCCCCATGTACTGCCGGCCTCTTGTATATAGGTATATACAATACCTACGAATGGAAATTACGGCTCATATTTATATGGATCGACGGGCGCGCCCGCGCACTCGCGCGAAAGGCCGCGCGCGTATATATATATATACATAGAGTTATATAGCGCTGTTGTATAGGTATATATAGCCGTGAGAATGATTCTCGCCACGCCAGACGTTCTGCCGCTCAAACGCGTATGTATATCTATATATACATATATACTTATACCGCATCTATATATATATATACGAGTGTATCTATGTGTAAGTGTGGAAAAGCTCCCCCTTATCGAGCGCTCGGGCGTAGATTTTACAATCCCATTTTCACGCCGAGCGCCGCTAGAGAGAGAAGCGAGCGAGAGAGAGAGAAAGAGAGATGCCGTCGATGTGATAAAGGAGAGGGGCGAAAGAGAGAGATCGCGCGAACTGTGCGCAAGAGTGAGTTTTTGCGAGTGAATCGATGCGCGAGGGATTTCGTTTTATTGCCGAGAGGAAAGAGAGAAAGAGAAAGATGAGGTCTTTGATGGATTTTATATTATCGTATTTATGCGGGAGGGGGTTTTTCTCTTTCTGCGTATATAGACACGTGCGTGAGGAAGAGAGTGTGGTTTATGATGGGTGAGCTGCTATGGAAGTATGTTTTTTTTATTATATTTTGAATTCTCTATACGCAGGTTTACAGGTTTGATAGAGTTGAAGTGTAGTTGTAGTAAGGTTTTATATGGATATAATTTCATAAATTTCGAAGTGTAATTTAAAGCTGAAATCAGCGAAATTGAAGTACTGGTTGAGATATGTAAGTATACTGAAAATTTTATTCATTGTATATTGCATATCAGTTGATTTAACGATAACATGTGAAATTATTGTAATATTGTATAAAGTTGAAAATACGTTATAATATAAATATGAAATTACGTTCAATATATGTAATTAATAATAACTAAAATAATGTAAAAAGGAGCAATTTAAAGATGTGCATTCATGATTAGCAATGTAACAGTATGTCTGATACCAAGATTGAAACTATTAATATTACCACAGCAATCATCAAGATGTTACATTACTCTTGATTTTGTAAAGATTGTAGTGCAGATAAAGCCTATACTACGTAGAAAGCGATTATCGATTAGCACGAACGTAGAGATTATGTAATCTCATTTTCGCTATGGATTGAGATGCTATCGATAACTATCGCTTCTGCATTGATGCTTCTATAGACTCCCATGAAATACTACTATTCCTTCTATAAGGCAAGGGATATATCAAAATCCTTGTAAATAGGTAAGATATCAATATCAATAATCAAAAATAAAAATTGTTTTTTTTCTATTTACGATTTCATGCATTTTGATTATATTATAATCTTTCTTATAAAAAAAATTAAATAATGTTAATAAATCTTAAAATAAGTGTAAAGTTAATTTTAATCATATTTGTGCTAATACCATCCTCTCGAACCCTGATGATATATCCATAATATTTGCAAATTTATAAAAACTATTAGAAAATCGATCAGTTTTTAAGAAAGCAAATTTATTTGGAATAAAAAATGAAAATGATAAAGGCGACAAGAACTATACTTCTAGACGGGTATATATACATCTAAATAAATCAGATCTACTGAAAATTATAAGTGTTTCATTATTTTATCATAGATGTACGTAAAAAACCTTACAGAGAATAAGAATTGTTCTTGTATTTTTACATTAATACTTATATAGTAATCAGAGACGATTAGAGGATGCAGCCAAAAAGTTTGGACACGCCCTATGGCGTTTATAATACATTAACAGAATATTAATATTCGTATTCAGTATATCTTTTTATAAATAAATATTATTATATATCAAATTAATTATATTTTTATTCGCACGAATATACGTTTCTGTTATTAAAACAAATTCAAAGATATATGAAAAATTAATTTTAGAAATTTTCCAGATACAGGTGATTTAAATTACAACGGCGCTGTAACTAGAAACGTATATAGACATTTGCGCGGTACTAAATCATATTAATTAACGCATTATTTATACAATAGACGTATAGTCAAAAGCAAGTATACAGTGTATGCGTTCTAATCGTATAAAATAATGCAATTTACAACCGAACCATTAAAGTACATTGCAGAACTTTTGCAATGACCGTATGCGTATAAATGCAATAAACTATATACATCTAAACCTAACGAATGAGTTCCAGTTGCTGAAATTATCATGCCACAATTGTCTTAATTATTTTAATAAGATTTCAGCATGATTTATGACAATGGGAAGAGAAAAATCACGCACAAGAACGTCGCAATCCGCCATGGAATTCCTACTACACGAACAGCTGTTACGTAAAAAAAAAAATGAATAATTTGCATCTCCATCGTCATAACTCAGCGAAAATTATTACTCCGAACTGTACGCGATTTTTCGATCGGTGTATATCCAACCCAGGTAAAAGTCAATAGGAAACCTTAGCGCCTATCGTTCGGCGTATCCTTACTTAGGCGTGCGCATATATACATCTGACAGCTTTATGACGGCCGATATTATGCGCCGGAGGTATATAAGCACATTCGTGCAGCAGCTCAGGCGCTTTTTTTTTTATCGAGTATCCGTATACCATGATCGCGCGGTATTTAACGATCTACAACGCGTTCGCGCACAGCGCGAATTATTGCCTTTTAATTCGCGATATTTCTTTTGTACCAAGCGTCGCACGGGAAAAGCTACTACCGGACGCTGCTGCTGTTGCTGCGGTTTTCCACTTTTATAACAAATTGCCGTGCGATACACGACCGCGCATATATATATAGTGTGGAAAAGCGCAAAGTGAAAGTATGTATGGATGTATATGCAGGCCTGCGAGAGTGTTTTCAGACACTTTCGGAGCACTTATCAAATTATACTTTTATGGAGTGCAAAATTACGTAATCCTAGTGTGGTATAGGTATATAAGTGTATAAAGTGAAGGAAACCGTTGTCCTTTTCGAAGTCGCTGCGTGCAATGTTTAGACCTCGTGCGACGACGCGGTGGCGCGAATTTTACAAATAGGACGAGGCTGTTCCCACAATTTCAGCGAGGAGAGAAGAAAGTAGAACAATGCGAATTTCATAGGCGGTTTCCGAAACTTCCCTCCTCTGCCTTGAGAGATAAAAAGTAACTTTTATATGCATTTATTCAATTTAGAGTCGTGCAATACCGAAAAAAACATGAAAGGAACTTTCAACACGGTCCCTGGTATTGAAATATATAGTTGAATTTCTAATTTTGAAAAGAAATCAAAATCAAAAGATTTCTTTAAGTGTTTGTTTATTTTAAAATTATTTCAATGTTATAAGTGTATTTCAGTAGTTTTTGTACAAGACAACAAATATTTGAGGATAACAGAACGTTGATAGCACTCGAAAAAAATGTTTACGCACGTGGCTGGAACAACAGACTTTTTGGATCACTGGATGACTAAAATTTTATGACCAAATCCTTCTTTATGATGTCTTGATGTTTCAACCTTAGTCTTATGTGATCCATATGTGCTTTTCCAAGACAATGACCACATTGACGAAGAATATACCAACCGGAATCCTACCAATAACCTTTATCATGCATTAGGAAACAAATCCACCATTTTAGCTCTTCTTAAATCTCGAACAGATGAGCACACTAATGCAACAGAGGCAGATTCATCTCAAACGTAGTAGCGTACGTACAAACTTTCCATGAAAAACTTTAAACCCGAAATAAAACTATCAAACAGCACGGTACTCCACTACAATTTTGAGGCACGACCGCTTCTCGTTAGGCACGACCGCTTCTCGGGAAAGCCTTATAGTTTCGTCAGGGCAAAAATTCTAATACTTCAAATTCCGAAAATGTACAACATAAAAATCATTTCCCACCCAAAATGAGTTTATTTTAAGCATTTTTCAAGATGTATGTATGTCTGTATGTAATCAAGTAACCCAACCCGATTATCTCACCGACAAATTGACGGACCTCGCTGATTTTTTAATTATATGTTCGTCTAATTACAAGTAACATATGGTCCGATATTGAGCGAGATCGGTGGAAATTAAAAAAACGCCAGAGCTTTTAAAAATGTGATAAAAATGATTTTTCAATATAATGGGTACAAAATGAAATTAAAATTCTAAAACCACAAACGCATCTGCTAAAACTAAT
>JAWWEQ010000010.1:293794-352252 GCA_035583055.1 Torymus tubicola
TTATTGAAATATTGCTCTAAAAATTTAGGAACATGTTTTTTCATAAAAAACTAAGTGTCTACAAATTTTGAGCAATTGTAAAATTTTGAGCTGCTCATTTCATTTAAAATATCCCTTTTATATAAAATCAATTTCCAACGAGTTAGACCTATAAGAACGATTTTAAATGCCTAAATATAAGTAAAATGGACAATTTTCGGCTATAATTTAACAGGATTTGATTTCACGCCAAAATGTTACATATAAAAGTTGAAGATAATATTCAAACAAAACTTTTTCCTATTTAACATTTTCATCCTATAAAATGAATTCCTGATGAATTAGATCTATAAAAACGATTTTTTAATGTCTTCAATCAATAAACCCTATACAGTCAATTTTCGTTTACTATTTAACAGAATTCAATTTGACACAGAAATTTCAAATGCGACTTATATAACTAGAACTAGATCTATGTAATTTTATTATTATTATTAATTCAATTTTTATAAGTATTTGAAGTGTTGCAATTTTCACTCCAATGAAAATACAAGATTCTCCTGAGCAGTACGGTCGTGCCTATAATGTAAAAACGAAGTTTTTACATAAACAGCGGGGCGCAGCCCCCCCCCCTAGTTTTATAATATTATTTTCTTTTTTAATATATACATCTTATTTTCTAAGTATTTATCTTTTTTTCTTTTTTTTTCTTTTTAAAGGATATAGTCAGGTGTAATGTCCAGTCATCGAGCGAATTTCATGATTTTTTTTCAAGAGAAAAAAATTAAATTATTTCTAAATTTTTTACATATATTACTGACACTATCAATTGTATAACAAAATTTCGCTTCTCAATTATTCAACAATAAGTGCTGGCCATAGTAATTGCGGTACTTGCAGTAGTCTAAAACAAAAAATTCAAAGTGCTTATTGTTCAGTAGGCTTACTGCTCTGGCTCGTACCAGATTTAAACAATTTTATCAATAACATAATGCCGAACTCTTAAAAAAAATAAGTAGAATAAAAACAAAGAGAATAAATTGTGATAGATAAATAGTTTTGTTACCTCCCAGAACCATCAGTATATAGAATAATATGTTAAAATTGCAGAGCAATCGGTTCAATAGTTTTTTTTAATCACCATGTCCAATAAAAAAATAGCCTCACTCAGATCACATGTTTGTCACCCTCAGCTTCGTCTCCGCCGACAATTAGTGAGCTGAGACATTTCTTATGGTACTGGTGTAGGTATGTAATATAATTTACGATCTCCTTTTAGGTCGAGAAATCGCGAAAATCGTGCATATTTTACACAAATCTCTTTTTTTGCAGGCTAGCATTAGAAACAAGTATTAAGTTTTAAACTTTTTTGGTCTATTTCCACGTTTTTCTATAAGTACAACTGTAACTACTACTTTAATTCAAAATTCAATATACCTATACTTCTAAACAATTTTTTTATCATTTTCATTGTATAGGTACACCTAAACAAAAGATTATGCCGAATGGTATATAATACGAAGTGTCTTACTGCGTGAGAATAATAAAAGTGGTAAGACATAGTTGTCGCAGATTCATATAGCGTACGTTCTTGATGCACTGTTGTAAACTGCTATAATTTTGTAAATATTTCAAATCTCACTAGGAGAGGGTCAGACCTCCGGATCACGGATTTTGCTCAAAATTTGAGATATGTTTTTGGATACCAAAATATGATGAAAGATGGAATATTAGACCCTAAAGATTCGATAAGCTCGAGTTATCGACATTTTTAGTTGCATTTTAAGGAAATATTGCAAAAATAGCTCGTTTTTATTTGTTTATTATTTAGTTTAGATAAAGCACACATACAATTGTAAACAATGAAATTAAAACTAGAGAGTGCCAACTTTTTGTTAATTTTTCAAAATTGAAAAATATTGAATCTATCCAAAGTTGTGATAGTTTAAATTTAAATAATGAAAATACATTAAAATAGACGTGCTCTAGTTTCCATCGATTTATAAGCGATTTTTTGACGCTTAACTTTAAACTATCACAACTTTGGATAGATTCAATATTTTTCAATTTTGAAAAATGCAACAAAAAGTTGGCACTCGCTAGTTTTAATTTCATTGTTTACAATTGTATATGTGCTTTATCTAAACTAAATAATAAACAAATAAAAACAAGCTATTTTTGAAATATTTCCTTAAAATGCAACTAAAAATACCGATAACTCGAGCTTATCGAATCGTTAGGGTCTAATATTCCACCTTTCAACATATTTTGATATCCAAAAACATATCTGTAAGTTTGAGCAAAATCAGTGATCCGGAGGTCTGACCCTAGTCAGTCTAAAATTTTACAGTATATTCTCTGTATTGTGAGATGCATAAATTATCTCCCGCAGTTAATAGTAAAAAAGGTAGTAAGATTTCATACGTGCTCATGTTTACACACAACCACCTGATAATAAACCACACGATATCTGCGACTCATTCAGAAACTAAATATATACACAGCTTATAACGTCACAATAATAATAGTAAATAGAATATCATCAAACTTCTAGAAATTTCTATATTCTATGTACTTTGCGACCAATATACTTTTTTGGTGCAGCACTCTAAAACGTTCCCCAATGAGTTTGATCAGCTAAAATTATACTTTTTACATTACAGTGCACCAGGGGGTCGTTTATTTTATCTTTTTGAGGTACGTTTTTTCGACGGCTCCTTCCAAATTAGGTTTTTCTTGTTGGTTAGAGTGTCTAGAATAGATATCTTTTGTTGAACAAAGTCCATCGAAGGGTATCATTTTTCTGGGACCAATAATTAATTGTTTAAAAATGATTAAAAGTAGCTCAAGTTTAGTTTTAAATTATTCCATCAAAAATAACTTAATACAAAATTTTGAAAAAAGAAAATAAAATTAAAGAGCGAGTTTCCCAAATCTTTTTTCAGAATTAAAAAATATTGATCCCTTTAAAAGTTACGTGAGTTTGAAGTTGAGCTTGAAATACACAAATATTCACAAAAACGGTGTGAAAAGGTCAACAATTGTCCCAACCATTGACCACGTGTATTTTAAGCTCAACTTGAAACTCACGTAACTTTTAGAGGACTCAACATTTTCTAATTCTGAAAAAAGATCTGGAAAACTCTCGCTCTTTAATTTTATTTTCTTTTTTCCAAATGTTTTATTAACTTTTTTTTGGTTGAATAATTTAGAACTAAACTAGAGCTATTTTTAATCTTTTTAAACAATTGATTATTGGTCCCAAAAAAAAATTTTTGGGTCGATTTTTCGAAGTTTTTCAAGCCTTGTCCGAGAGGCTTCTAGAATGGTATGACTAAAGACGAGAATCACGCATATATATTTCTAATTCAAATTGGAGTTCACGGTTGCATACAGTATCTTCCATGATAAACATAATTAACAGGTAACGATTCTAGAAAAAAATTATTTTACGTTAGAAATTTTTTGAAAGAACTCCATCTTGCTATCTTGATCGATACATAAATTACCATTATTTTTCCAATATTTATACGACATCAAACGAGGGGTGAACCCAAAGAAGAGTCAATATATGTAGAAGAAGCCTGAGGATTGATCAATCAATACACTTTTACATTAAAATGGCTTTCAATATTTTTATCTTTAATCTGCTGAAAATACGATATTCATAATCATTAAAAAGTTTCAATTAGCTCCCGATCATCGTACAAAACATCAACGACCGACACCGTTTTCTTTCTTTTTCTTCTCAAACGTATTCCAAAACACGGCAATCTACTCATATAGACAATTCAAATCTATTCAAACGTCACATTCTTCGAACCCTATCACACAACCACACACACACACACACACACACACACACACACACACACACACACACATACACACACGACTTCCTCGCATACGCTTGCATGCAGTACTTACTTGAAAAAAAATTAACACACGGATATACACATATATAGTATACCTCACGGATAAACGAGGAAAGTGTGACAAAGTAAAGCATAATATATACCCCTTCTCATTTAACTTTTTAAAGCGCCAGAACGAGCGCGCACGCGACGCGAAAATCCGGGAGGCTCGCTTACTAGAGAGAGAGAGAGAGAATGAACCGCGCACTCCGTATATACACTGCGCGTGTCGTGTATATGCATGTATACAGCGAAACGTCGTAATAAGGGGGACGATTAAGTATTCCCTTCGCTTGGCGCGAGTGCGCACAAGAGAGTCGTAGCGCACGATTTGACATTCGCGCTATATATATACGAGGCACAGAGGTAAGTGCTCGAATTTTCGAGCGTGCGCGCGTGTGTGTATATATATATACTACGGCCAAGAACGGAGATATGCATCCGGAGGGAAGGGGACGGAGGACGGGCCCGCGAGAAAGAGAGAGAGAGAGAGTGTATAGAGCGGAGGTGGCGTGTACGGTCCCACGATGAGAGACAGAGAGGTTTCGGGAGGGATATGTGTGTAAGGTAAGTAGTCGTCGACGTCGTCGTGCCCCTGTCCGCGTTGCGAGCGCGCATGAGAGATTTTTTCCGATTGTGTATGTGCGCGCCCGCTGCGGGGTTTACGGTTCTGTTTACGGTTCGGATTTTTTTTTATCTTCACGATGGGGGGAGCTTTATAGGAATACGGTTTTGTTTGATTTGACGGATTTTAGACTACAAATTTATAAAACGATTGTTTTTCTTTTACGCTGTAATGATTGGTATACATTGGTTATATTGAATCGAATAAAAATCAACAAATATTTTATTATATATATACGAGTATTTCAATTAAAATCTCGCATGAATCGATATCTGCGAATAAGTGGGAGAGTTATTTAATAAAAACAGAGGAATATGCGATGTAAACATATAACGATATAAAACCGTTATAGCTATGTAATTGTTTGACCGAAAATGTATCGTCGATATGTAAAAATAAAATGTTTTTATATATTCAATCGTATGTATTTCGTTCTTAATTTGTATACAAACGCTCTACATGTATCCTTGAACTTTTTAAAGAAACACACCTTACGCACTGTAACACGTGTATATGTGAATATATTAATTATCATGCATTTTAAATTTAAATGAAATTTTTTGATTATAGGTATATTATATTACAATTTTTTAGAAAGAATTTCAGAGAGATAACGAAGAGTAATTCGTTTAATTATGAATGTAACAAGGTAAATCAAATTAAAAACACTTATAAGGCCATCATTAGCGTAGTACAACTAATCATTTTATGTGTATACGATGTGAATAAAAAGTATTGTTATTTTACCTTTGATATTAAACATAAAAATTCGTTATATATGATTAAATTAATAAGATTATAGAACGGGCACAATAATGGTTTTTTTTACACGTACTATACAATAAAGTGATCAAATGATAATAAAGAATCGACGCATGCAAACAATAGCACGATACGTTCTATCTTACAACTATATCAGGAAACCTCACAACACTTAAAGCTCGAAATTCAAGATCCCGCAAATCTTGCGCTTGAACTTCAAACTCCCGCTTCTATATAACCGCGCATCAACCGAAGAATTGCGCAAACAGACGCAAACCACTATATACATCCCCCCTCGTCGCCCCTTCCATTCCTGAGACAATCGCACGTGCTTCTCTCGCACATCACGAACCTCCTCCACTTGCGGTATATTTCGCAAGCGCACATTGAAAGACCGAAGAAGAACCATTGCTGCGCGCCTATATACCGCACGCAACATATATATACACACACACGCATATATATAGCGGAGGGGGAATCAAGCAGGCAGCACGGAGCTATCGGGGCACTTAATTACGCGGCGAGGCGCGCTCTATTTTTACGGCCAATTAAGGATATATACACGTATATACATATATATAATACGCGTACATGCAGGACGCTCAATTGCCAGGGGTACAAGCGTATGTGTGCGCGAGAGAGCGAGAAAAATGTGGGAAACGAAATGTGCGAGCGTGAGGCGCAGAGAGGCGTGAGGAAAAAAAAAGAGAACGAGCGAGATGTTTATACCACACGGTGAACGAGAACGAGTATATATATATATACGGTGAGAGTTTATTATACGCGAAGGTTTTTCCGTATAGTGGTGGAAAAGAAAGCATGGTGTAAATTTTCCGGAAATACGCGCGGATATATAGATATATAGTGTAGGCGGAAATAAAGGTGGTATAGTGTGAATTTCGCGCGGGATATATATACCGTTGAAGAGAAGGGGATAAGGAAGAAGTGGAAGTAGTATTTTTGGGAAGAGGTCGTATGTTTTGGGGAAATGGGGTTTGGAAAGGTTCAGTTAATCCTGGTTTAGTACGGGAGAGAATGTATATAGGGTGAAAAGTTGTTTGTTTTTCGGCATATATATATATATAGAGGGATAGAACGAATATAGGGAGAGAAAAACCGAAGAGTGAAATATTTATATATGAATGTAATGTATTTATAGTTATACGTGTATATATAACTAAGCTATCTCATTTGATTGATAAAATGTCATAGTAGGAAGTGTATAGTCAAGTGGCGTTAATTAAGTTTAATATACGATGTTTGTTTGTAAAATACTTAATAGATGTCAATTTCGCGTCGTCATCTGATGTCTGCTCAACAAATCAGGCTAGAAAAATATGCTTTGCACAATCTACTGTAATTCTTATATACAAATACTACATTTCAATGACGATTTAATCTTATACTAAACTTATTTCATTTTTTCTAACATATGTGTAATGATTATGATTGATTCGTATATCAACTTTTCTTATATATCGTTACAAAGACAATCTATGTAACACCGCTACAATTCTCCTAATAATTTCAATCCAACTACAATGCATAGCACCATATATATATACACTAAAGCATCCAAACGTTTCGTGTATATACCATCGACGTGTATTAATTCCCCTTGCAAACGCATTATTACGGCCCCGAAAGATAATACCACGTGCTGCACAAGTTCTCACATCGGAGGTCCCCCCCCCCGTATATATATATACATTCGCGTGCACGGATCCATTCCGGCCGCCGCGCGCGTCTAGATTAGCGATTATGTCGATGCCGCGGCGACGGCGTTGTTGCACTTTCGAATGTGGCATGTCGGTATTAATTTCCTGGGATTTGTACCGTCGTCGTGTATATGTATATATATGTGAGGCGCCGAGTCGCATAGCGTGTAAATTGCTCCGCGAGAGAATGATTTCCGAGGTAGAGAAGCGTGCGATGGTTATATTTTGCGGTTAATGTGAGGTATAGTGTATATATAAGGTATATATAGAGAGTATATATGTACAGTTTCGAGGTTTGGAAAAAAAAATGATGGTTTATGAAGGTTTTGGGATGATGATTTCATCATGGTTGTATATATTGTGAGCGAGAAGTTCATTTGTCGAGTCTTGTAAAATGACTGATATAAGGTGCAAGTTTAAACATAGTAAATATTGGGTGAATTATATTGATGATAAACAATGATTAGAAGGTAAAGTATCGGTTTACCTGAGATACTGCCGGATAAATATCTTTTAATACATATTTTAATTATCTTATTAGGGTTGATTCAATACTATTAGTTAAAGTCAACTCTATTATATAATTAATTTCTCATTTTCTTGTCGGGCGAAGATGAAAACATCCGGATTAGAATAGTTTAACAGCTTTGCGTAGGTATACCTATGATATGTCATGTCGCGCTAATTTTCTAATTTTAATCTTTTTATACTTGGTTATTATTTTATTTATTTAAATTACATAAACTTTCACTACAAAGGAGAAGCTTCTATTTAAATTTGTTTACAAAAGCAATGTTTGAAAAATAACTATTTCTAAAACAGTAATATGCATATACAGAGTATTTAAGCATTACAAATAATTCTCTCAATAAAAAGGTACTTTGCTATTTACACGAGTGATTACGTATGTCCATGCGTATATATGCGTTTATTTATCATATTTTGCATAGCGTGAGAATAAGATGTATCAAATCTTTTCTTTTTGAATGGGGGTTTTCCATGATACATTGAAGATAATGTAAACAATATAGACATTTTTCTTTTCACGAAATAAGTTTATTCTTGGGACTTTAAAAAATGTATTCTTAGAATTCACTTAATTGTTTATATATTGGTTAGGTATACGACTAATTACTAATATTTCGAAAACCGAGCAAATTTGATTATTTTTTACTAAATAACTTTTTTGACATCTTTTGATTACATATTTAATAATTATTAAGCTATATATCTAATTTATTTCATGAATTCACTTAAAGTAGATAAAACAATGCGCAACGTTTGAACTCTTTTGTTTCGATTTGCCTGTTCAACACCACATCAAAGCTTATTTCGTAAACACATACCTGTACACGCTGATCGTCACTAAAAAAAGAAAAGACCTCTCTCTCCATACACGAAGAAAAAAAATCCACCTCCTCTTCCTTCAAGACACGAACGTCGGCGCGGCAGCAGCGATTTACCTGTGATTTTTCAAGATTTCTCACGCCGATTGTAACGCGCCGTAAATCATAGTACGGAACGAAACTCGTTCTCGAAACGCGAGCCGCGCTATAGCGGCAGCGATGGTGCACGCGCGTATATGGGCCCGCTGCAAATGTTTTTTGCTGTCAGCTGATCAGCGGCGGCGGCGCGAGATCTTCTCGTGTTTTGTCTGTTGTTATATCGAGCGCGGCGTTTTTCGCGCGAAAACATCCCGCGCGGTTGTCGCTCAATGACAATTGGCTCGATGTTAACGGGGGTGAGTATCTTTTTTCTCGCAGACTATTGTTATCTTATCGTCAAGTTCTCGAAATGTGAAATGTACGAATATTTGAACGACTTGTTTAATAACAATGTTTAAGGTTATGTTCGACTTTTATAAATATTGAACTTTTTTGAGATGAAATTGTACGTTCCAAGTGAATTTTCTTCATTATATTTATGTAACGTTAATTTATTTAATTATAAAATTGGCATGTGATGTAAGCTAGACTTTCATATGTCATGTTCTATTTAGTTAAATTATACATTGTACACTTATGGTGGTATTTATGAAATATTGTGCAATTAAGCGTATTCGCTCTTTCATACTTGTAGAAATTATCTACTAAACAATGGGAGTTCTTGGATTGTGGCGGTTGCTTGATGCAACAGGAAAGCCAGTTCCGTTGGAGACGTTGGAAGGCAAAGTCTTAGCTATAGGTAGATTTCTATTTGAATTTTTAATACATAGTACAATACTGCATTCCAAATTTATAATTAGTCATTTAATTTCAATCTTTCAGATGTATCAATATGGATACATCAGGTCATACAAGGGTATCAAGATCGTCGAGGAAATTCGCTGCCTAATGCTCATCTCATTGGGTTATTCAACAGAATTTGTAAATTATTATATTTTAAAATCAAACCAGTTTTTGTTTTTGATGGTGGTGTTCCATTATTGAAGAAAAATACTATTGTAAGTATGCCAGTATATTATTTAATCAAATCATTTGCTTAACTTCAACTATATTATTTAATACGTAAGATTAATGTTATAATTTATAAAATTTAATTATTTGCTATACTTTTGAAAAATTATATAACACCTTGAACAAAGTAAAAATAATGTACTCTTTAATAGATATAATGTGCATAATTGTAATACATTTTAAAGAATATTTTTAAAACTCAAAAGAATATTGTTCTTTACAACAACACTTCTCCATCTAGATTATAATATCACTGAAACATAATTAGCTCACCGTGGGAATCAGGTAGTGAGAATGGAGTCCTCTCATTCTTTTGTGTCCACAGGCTACACGCAGGAAGCTAAAATCTATTGCAGCTACTAAAGCACAAAAGTTGAAGAATGATTTGATAAACAACCTGATAAAGCATACAGCAGTGACGGGAGTACTTGACAAAGGAAACGATGAAGGAGAAAGTAGCACAACCCAGAAAATCAAGGATCCAACAGGCATTCTGGACGCTAGAGTTCAAGATATGTACAAATTACCTGAAATGCCCAGCACTAGTCAATTTGTGGATTCTGAGGATTATATAAATTCTGATGATGAACTATTAGAGACAAGTCCTCGCAAACAAACAAAATGGATGGGAAATATTCATAGTGTTAATTTAGATACTGAAGAATTCAAAAACTTGCCTGCAGATGTTAGGTATGACATTCTAACAGATTTAAAAGAAACTAGAAAGCAAAATTCTTGGGGTAGAATTCATGAATTACCAAAAGTGAGTATTTTTAATTAATCTTATTATATTTATATTTGTTTGAAAAATATTTATATTATAAGTTTTATAAGTAATAAAAATAATTAAACTCTATTCTACAAACATTTAATAATCATTTTTAGGATTCTAACAATTATTCTGGATTTCAAGTGGGACGTTTATTAAAACGTAGATATGTTCAGGAATCTTTAGAAGTTGCTGAAAAAGAAATGGGAGGAAAAACTTTAACCTTGGAAGAATTAGACAGGCTTTTAACAGATCAAGGCATTAATACAACACAACAACAAGATGCAGCTTTTCGTATTGCTTCTGATAGTACTACCAGAGTAATTTATCTAAAAGGTAAATTGTAATAAAATAAAGAAACATCAATAAACTTAAAATTTATAGAATTAATAATTTGATGGACACTTTTCTATTTTGTTTATAGATAAACCTACTCAGAACAACGAAAATTCCAATGACTCTAAAAGTTCAAGCCAAAGTAAAACAAAAGAAAAAGAAAAAGAAAAAGATAAAAATACAAATGATGAAATTATAGATTCCATGTCTATTAATTCTGATAGTTCAATAGCTGTAATTGATGACATTCAAGCATACGATTTAGATGAAGATTGGAATTCTGATGGAAGTTTTGCAGACTCTACAATTAACGATTCTTATGTCTTACCAAAAAGTGATATTCCTAAATCAGTTATGAATCCTGCTTTGGCCTACATGTTGGAAAATAGTGGTTTAACAAAAGAGCAAATATTGAAAATTGTTGAACAAAGTAAAAAAAACAAAAAGAAGTCTGAAAGTGGTAGTTCCCAAGGTTCATCTAAAAGAGGGAAAAGAGCAGGAAACCATTTATCATTATTGAATAAAAAACGAAAAAGACTTTTTGATTCTACAATAGCTAAATCGCCCATAATAAAAAAAGAAGTCGCAAGTGATTTAGATATTAAAAAGGTTGAATCAAATTCAGAATCTGATGAGTTTATTGAAGTTTTAGAGAAGTTTGACAGTAAAGCTGATGATATTCACGAAAAAGAAACAGAAAAAGCAATAACTATGCAATCTTCAGATTCTGATTCAGATGATTTCATTGAAATTCCAGATGTACCTACACCAGATCTTAAAAATATTAAGAAAGCAAAAAATGAAGGTTTCCAAATAACTTTTAAAGCAGATGAAGAATTACAAGATGACATATTTGCTGATGTATTTGTTGATATAAATAATGTTAAAAAAGAAAATGAAATTTTGGAAGAAAAACCAGTACCAATACCAAACGAAGTACTAAATAAAAATGTTGATGAAGCTGTTTTGAAAGAAATAGTAGAAAAAGTAATGATCAAAGTTAAGGAAGAAATGAACAAATCTGTCCAAGAAAATGTAGATAATAAAGAATCTTCAAAACAGGCTAGTTGTGAAAATGTGCAAGGAGAAAAACTAAATTCAAGTGCTGAAAATATGAATACTTCTTCAACTTCAGAAACGTCTGTAAAAACTGTTATTAATAACGAATTAAGATCAGAAAATGAAACAAAAGAAAATAGTTGTGAAATGGTAGATAGTGGAATATATGAAAAAAGCAATGAAAGTTTATTTGTAGAAGACATTCCTTCAAGTAATGAAAACCGATCTAAAAATAATTCAATAAAAGAACTGAATGTAATCCAATCTGAAGATGACAGTAATGATAAATTCATAGGTGAAGTAGAGGAAATTCAAAAAGAGCCTCCTTTAGTTCTTCCCACAGATGAGAAAGAACTTGAAGCAATGAAGGTATATAGGTTCAACTGTAGTGAAAGTTCTTTAAGAAATTTTTTACATTAAACATAATTAACAATTTTAATTTTAAATATCTTAGGAAAAGTTAGAGATCGAACAACAACAAATAAATGCAGATTTAGGAAAGCTGACACGGCAAGCGACAGATATTACGGATCAAATGCGGCTAGAAGCCCAGGAACTTTTACGGTTATTTGGAATTCCGTATCTTGTTGCTCCTATGGAAGCTGAGGCGCAGTGCGCTTATTTAGAACAAATAAAATTAACTGATGGAACGATAACAGATGATTCTGATATCTGGCTTTTTGGAGGGCATTGTGTATATAAAAACTTTTTTGATAACAATAAAAGAGTTTTACAATTCTTAGCAAATGATATTGAACATCATTTTAGTAAGTATAAGTCAATATTTTAGACTCTATGACAATCCCTCAAAGTATTAAAATATTTTGGTATTTTTTATTTTCACAGAACTTTCCCGAAAAGGATTAATTCAGTTGGCTCTATTAGTTGGGAGTGATTATACCAACGGTTTAGCAGGCGTTGGCCCTGTTACTGCTTTAGAAATTTTGGCATCTTTTCCTTGCGAAGGAGAAGACATTTTACGTGGTTTACGAACGTTTTGTAGTTGGTTTAGAGCAGGCAAACTAGCTGCTCCAGGAAAAATCACTTTGCGTAATAAACTTAAAAATGTACAAATTGAGAAAGGTATGACGACTTTATATGCTTTGAAATATAACTATATTCTTAATATTTAGAATAATACTGTCTTTTATAGGATTTCCTAGTCAAGCTGTTGTTCAAGCATACTTGTCTCCAACAATTGACGAGTCAAAAGAAGTTTTCACATGGGGTAAACCAAATCTAGTCCTCTTAGCAGATTATGCAAAGAAAAAATTTGGATGGACAAAATTAAAGTTCGACGAAATTATGAATCCCGTTCTGAAAAAATTAAATGAGGCTAAAAGTCAGAAAGGAATAAATGCATACTTTAAGGTTCATACGGTCCCAAAATCAATTGAAGCAGCTTTAAGTAAGAGAGTACAAACTGCTGTTCAAAAACTGGGTGGCCAGAGTCAAGAAGCTGCAAACTCGGATGATGAAGTACCTTCGACGTCCAGTCAAGAAAAACCGAAAAGAACAAGAAAGACAACAGGTAAGAGAGGAAAAAAGACTAAAGATGAATTGAGTCAATTGCCGGCTATAACTGAGGCAAAAGAGGAGGAAAGTAAAACGGAAACTGGAGAGAGACAGGAAGAAACTAAAACCGAACAAGCCAGTGAAACGCTCGAAAATGACAGTATTAAAGTTAAAAAACGAAAATTCGTTACCGTAGATGAAGAAGTTATTCCACAAAGAGAGAAGGATAAGGTTAATGCTTTGAAAACAAAGCTCAAAGCGATCGAAATATTTCGGAAATCTAAAAAAGGACCAGGTCGTGTTAGAAAAGCTAAAAAGGTTGTTAAAAAGATCAAAGATGAGGCGGATTTGTCGGAGAGCAGTAATAGTGATTGAACATGTATTATATCAATGCTGGAATGCTTTATTTTTACCATGAAGTTTTAACTATTTATAATTATTTATTAAGACATTTCAATCGTTTTTGTTACAAATTATTTATATACAAACCGTAAAAATAAAATGCGTACGGTTTTTATTTTATACATAATTGAAGTAATTACTTATAAATGTAAAGTTTCACCACAGATAGTCAAATACTGTCACTCATCACATCATTAATCCATAAAAAATTGCATGGCGCGATAACTGTGATTTTACTTGTAAATAATATTTGTATGATGAAAAATGTATATTTGCATTAAAACTAGACTTTAAGACTGCAGTTTCAAAGTGCAGATTACAGTTGTATTCTTACATTTTTAAATGTTCAAGCTGCAAAATACGCATTGTTTAGGAATTAAAATCTCATCATTTTACACTATTTTTATGTTTAAGCATTAAATAAAATAGTAATAACAAATCTTCGTTATTCATTAATAAAAAGGACTCATAAATTACTATAAACACGACTGAAAAAATGACGATAATGTTCAACGTTCGCAACGTTGCTATTTACTCTAGTTTCTCATTCATATGAAGTGGAAAACATGTTACAAGCTACTTACGAAATAGTGAAAAATATGAATAAGTTCAACGGTTTTATAAACTATACACGCAATCAAGTAAAAACTTTTCTGGGAACATCAAAACGGATAATTCTGTCGTATGACGAGATCGAAGATCATTGATCCTTACAAATATTTACAATATTTATATCGCATATTGCATATAATACGAGGTTTAAAAGCCAGCTGTCGTGCCTTGTCTTCGGTAATCGGAATTGGCGAATATCCTGCCATGATTTTTTTCGATAGCCGTTACCGCACTACCAATTCCAGTGAACATAGTGATGTTGTGGCCGATATCCCATAAATAGTTCAAAACCTCTGGTGGGAAATCGTGCTCGTTTTGTACTTGCATCGGAAATAGCTGAATGGAAAAGAAGATTTAAAAACATTGTATAAGTGCGAGTCTCGGATTTTACTCAGGAAACTAATTAAAGTTGATGCACTTACTTGATGATGAAGCCGAAACGCGTCGATGGCTTCTTTGATGTTGTACTTATTCCACAAATTCAGAATTATGATTGAGGCAACTGCCGTTGTTATTTTGGTTCCGCCAGCGGCCCCAATAACTAAACGCACTTTCCTGTCTTCACCCAGCTGATGAAAAAATAATAAAATCAGTAAAACAATAATAATGAGCTTTAATCGTAATGAATGATTATAAAATGCTTTGAATTTTCGTATGAATGTATATGAGATATTTCAGGTGAAAACAGCAGCTCAAAATTTTAAAATTGCTCTAAATTTGTATACACTTAGTATTTTATGAAAAAAAATATGTTTCTAAATTTTTAGAGCAATATTTCAATAATTCCAAAAGTTATTGCACATCAAAAATTGTTATTTTTTGCAATTTTTTTATGAAAACTCAACTTTTGCCATTCTTTTACTAAAAATTCTAAAACTTTTTGTATAGCACATTGATTGGAAAAAAGTTTGCATTTTGCTTGTAGAATGTAGCCATATTTTTTATGACTCGTTTTAAAACTCTTGGATTCTGCCTTTCAGTATACGTTTATAAAAAAAAAGTGCGACATGATATTTATGTTCAACAATTTTTTTTCTGATTCTGTATGGAAAGTCTTTCAAAATAAACCCTGATAAATAATCAAGATTGGCAACACCAACTGAAAAGAGTTATGAATTTATAAAAAATCAATAAATTCATTCGAAGGTCAAAAATACATGTTATTGCGTTTTTATTGATATTTAAAAAATTCATAACTCTTTTTAGGAGGTGTTGCCAATCTCGATTATTTATCAGAGTTTATTTTGAAAGATTTTCCATACAGAATCAGAAAAAAATTTGTTGAACAAAAATATCACGTCGCACTTTTTTTTTTTATAAACGTATATTGAAAGGCAGAATCAGAGACTTTCAAAAAGAGTCATAAAAAAAATGGCTACATTCTACAAGTAAAATGCAAACTTTTTCCCAATCGATGTGCTATACAAAAAGTTTCAGGATTTTGAGTAAAAAATGGCAAATTTTGAGTTTTCATAAAAAATTGAAAAAAAAAACAATTTTTGAAACACTTGACAAAGAACAATTTGATTACAATAACTTTTGTAATTATTGAAATATTGCTCTAAAAATTTAGGAACATGTTTTTTTCATAAAATACTAAGTGTATACATAAATTTTGAGCGAATTTAAAATTTTTAGCTGCTGATTTCACCTGAAATATGTCATATATTATTGATCTTGCTATACTTCGATTTAAAAGTTTAATAAAGGTTTGAAGTAAAGTACCGTTCAAAAGTTCGAAAACATATTTTTTTGTAACGCCAACATCAACCACCGATTTCTCGAAAACGCCTTTATAGATTTTAAAATTTCTGGCAGATTGTGAACGATCAGTAAAAATACTATCTTTTCATACAATTCAATATTTTTTAGTAATTTAAGATATTTTTTTCACATTTGAAAGTCTTTAAATTTTAGCCAATTTTAAACGTGAGTTTTGAATTTCTTGTGTTTAAATGCTCATAGCTCTTCGCAGAAAATATATATACACAAAATTTCTTTGAAACAAACTTGTAGGAAATTGCGTCTACTTTCTACTCTTTTCGGAATTTTTTAATTTTATACATTTCCCACAAAGAAATTGGCTAAAATTTAAAAACTTTTAAATGTGAAAAAAGTATCTTAAATTACTAGAAAATATTGAAGTGTCTCGAAACACAGCATTTTTACTGATCTTTCAAAATCTGCCAAAAATTTTTAAATTTATCAAGGGGTTTTCGAGAAATCGGTGGTTGATGTTGACGTTACAAAAAAAAAGTTTACGAACTTTTGAACGGTACTGTATATTCATGAAAATAGTCATGATTTTTAAATGCGAAAAAATCTTATTCTAGCTCGTGAAATTTGTTTAATAATGAAAATTGCTTATATACAATACTCACGACAATAGTAGGAGCCATAGAACTCATTGGCCTTTTTCCTGGTTTAATAAAATTAGCTGGCGATGGGGGCAAATCAAAGCCATTTGTGATATTCGGAGAACTGAAATCGTCCATTTCGTCGTTGAAAATAATTCCAGTAGACTTTGAACGTATTTTAGCACCTAAACTGTAAAAATGCAAATTCGTTAATATTTGCGTAAATCATTTCTAATTGAATTTACGAAAGCATTTAACTTACACTTGATTGATTGTCGACGTGACAGATACTGCAGAACCATCAGAAGCTAATACAGATATATGAGCTGTTCCGTATACTTCCTTATTCGTAGTTACGGCACCGTAATGTTTTGGATCCCTGTACGTTTTGTCGTCTTTGATTTCGGCTCTTATAATATTAGCATAGTCTTGTGATGTCAAGTTTCTAAGTAGTCCCTCTAAAAAGATTTTTACATGGTAAGGATATCGACATAAATTTAAAAAAAAAACATTTGATTGTATCTAAAAAGTTAAGAAACACATTTTTTGCACAATTTATATATAGTTCGTATGCTTATGCTTAATCACTGCACGGCCCACGTATGAAAAAACCCCGATTACATAATTGCAAAAAACGCTGCAATATATTATATCATCGATTAAAAAGCAATTATCCTTACCTATTTCCTCGTAATCAGGATCGCCAAGTTCGGTACGCTTCGCGTACGCCCATTTGAAGGTCTCGATGATTCGCTGCCACATGATGCGGTCGTCGTCGACCGGCAGCAGTTCCTCGAGGACGTTCATCATGAATGCGAGAAGAACGCCTGAGCCAGGCGGCGGCGCTGTGTAAATTGTCATACCGCCGATTTCCACATCTATCGGCTTCTTCCAGTTTACCCTTGAAACAAAAAGAATTTCTAATAGTCGTTTTCCGGTATCCAGGTTTTTTTTAGTTACAAATCACGTTTGAGTTTGATGTGCGTGAAAACAATTAATATATTATTCATTGTGTTTTTTTGGAAGGCCGTATAGATATGTTTATTTTGACACATGCTTGTCAAATTAAAGATGACATAATATTCTTACACGTGCGTTGTTTTATTTTCATTTTAATTGAAATCCAAATTCATTTGATGTCGAGTAATTTAATATTCGACCTTCATACTCTGCTGACCTAATTTTCTCTTTCATATATACACAACTATATATCTGTGATTTTCAGGTATAACTGGATAAGTCCACTTTTTTGACAATCGAGATGACCTCAGATTTTATATATTCAAATTCTTTTCATTTAACACTTTCAGTATAGTTGCACAAAAATATTGAAATAAAGCTACAATATGCTCGAAACGTAACCAGATAAAAATATTTTTCAAATGTGCTTGGTATAACTTGATAAGTCCATCATTTTTTTGGTTTATAGTAGTTATAATTTATTTGATCTATTCCAATTCAATTTGAATATTATGGCTAATATATATTTATGTGTTAATTTTAAAAATTCCTAATTATAAACATTTTTAAATTTTACAATATTGGTACAGTACAAATATAATCAAAATGGTCATAAATTTAAAAAAAATGTCACAAAAATAAATTTCTTGAATGAGTTAATTTTATAATATAATATAATTTATTGACCCGTTTCATATAATTAAATTAAATAATATGCTCTAAAATAAACGCGAATGCACTGAGATAAGTCTACGGTCCCCGACGGAACCAGATAAGTTTATACTTTTTTGAATTCTTACACGTTTTTAACGTATCAGAAATGAACAACCTACTTAAGCATCGTGTAAATATATGTTTTGAATGTGTCAATTGACTAGTAAAATATCGCGACTCATTTTGTTTTTCCCTATCTTACATACATAAATTTTAACATTGAAATCATTTTTCTCGGAAATTCAAAAAGTGAATTTATTATGTTATGCCTGTAAGCTTCAGATATATACGAATACGTACGTGTAGTTAGTGAAATCCTCTTTGGTGATAATGCCACCGAAACCCTTGATTTCCTCGACCAATTGATCCGTCATGCTGCTATTGTAAAAGAGTTCAGGTGGGTTTGGATCATTCGCAAGTTTCCTTAAAGTCTCGGCCAACAGTGGTCTCTTAATTCTATCGCCTTCCTATAAACAATCATCATCCCCTTCTTTTAATAACAAATTCCGTTCGATTCCACTATAGCAAAAAATAAATCGTAAACGATCACTCACGCCCAAGAGTTTGCCGTTTTCATCAATCAGAATTTCAGCTAACGTTGGCTCGTTCCGGATAAAGTCCTCCTTACCCTTAAGACTCTCCGCCAGGTACCTTGTGATCACATTGCCAGTTTCGCAGAGCTTTATCGAGGCTTCGAACAGATCTTTCCAGGGGAGTACACCGTACTTTTGGTGTGCCTCCCAGTAGCCCATCAGCTCGCCCGGTACCGCCACGGCTAATCCACCTATATTTCAAGTTAATAAGCGTATACAATTTGATTTCACGGTTGTTAGAAGTATGACTAATTTTGTAGAGTGAGAAAAAAAAATTGACCTTCCGAGGCTTTTTATTTGTATGGAGATATATTTGAGATAAAAGTAATCAAAGATAATTGATGGCTATGAGAACCGCATTTGTATTCATTAAACCGACTGAGTAAAGCATGATGAGCGGAAAGTTGTAACACGCCTCAATTTACGAGTCTTTTTATGGATTTATTAAAAAGAGACTGAAAAAGTTTATACAGTATTATACAGAATAACACTGTAATAAAACAAATTCGGCTAGTGGTTTGGTCATTAAAATTTAAAAACTTATTTCTCACGGTATCTGTACAAAGATGAGACAGGTACATTAAGAGCAATTGAAAATTTTTTCACATATTTTTTTTCAAAAGCATCATCATACGCTTATTTATTCACTGACGAAATCTACGATATCATAAATATAATCATCAATATTTTCTGTTTAAATTACACCCAATAAAAATCATAAAAACGCAGAATTTGCCGTTCAAAGCCATAATTCATACGATATAAGACACATTTATTTTAATATATATATATTTATATGATATAAGACACATTTATTTTGCAGTATCCTCCGAATACTGCATAATTAAACAGAACGTGAAACAAATATTGTCCAACCTTTAAACGTAATTGCATACCATATAGAGACAAACTGGCATTGCCACCGTACATCTCGGTATACGCGGCAGCTGGAGCAGTTTCTCTTGCATCCAAAAACTCAGCGGTGTCGGTCTTAGCATCATAAATTGTCATGAAGAATCCTCCGCCGAGGCCCATACTGCAAAACAATAACGTTTTTATCAATTAAAAACAAAGTCTGTCGAGAGCGATAATAAAAAAATTTTACATTCTTTTCGCATTTTTATCAAAATACACGGTCGTAAACAATCTCACCTAACCTTGTCATTCAAGCTTGAAAAAAAAAAACAACAATAATCGTATATACTTTAATGCAACGACTTTACTCCTCTCGACCAACAAGTTTTTCTTGAATCTCTATATAACAATGCTAACATTTTACAATCTTTATGCTGGCATTAAATTATTCATGCATCTTTAGCGACTGACATCACTTTCTCACCTCAAAGCAAACGTATACGCAATATCCGAGCTTACTATACGTTCTTTCGCCGCGATCACGGCCTTGATTGGAGTACGGCCAATGTTTCTTGCGTCACAGCCAGTCGTACAGACTAGTTCGTTATCGGAAAAGTCGCGAAAGTACAGGTAATTGTTATGCGCATATATGTACAAACCTGTGCAAGGAAGCAATGCCTTCGCAGATGAGTGCCGCTATCGCGGCGTCGATAGCCGAACCATTACGTCGCAGCATATCTGAACCGATCGCTGCACATTCTGGTCCGTTCGTCGATACTGCCGCCTGTAATATTGATGTTTGTTAATTTTATTTAATTCGGTATAGATATAGGTTAGCAATATTTTTATTTATTTTATTTATTAAACGGGCTAAAACTCATCGTACAAAAGATAAATACAGGTGGTTGGATTACAAAGTTGCTTAACATAAGGTAAAAAATATACAATATTGTAATATTTAGTAGAGAGAGAAAAATCGGACGGCACTCTTAAAGAGCAAGATCTTATAAGAATAGGTGTAATTGCTGCTGTTAATTGATTAACAGTTATAGAGTAAAATCCTGTATTCGAGCTATAGATTTATTCGTACAATAATCTGAAATGACGTAAGCTTAGCGCGAGTTCACGTCCTGTAAACAAATCACTAATTGAAACACAATTTATAAAATCATTCGAAATTTTAAATATAAAAATACAATCATAATAATAATGCAATGATTTGATAATTTGAACGTTTTAAGCTGAATTGATTCTAATTTATCTGCTAGAACTGAAACATATGGTGACGGATTGGTGAATAGTATATTAAATTAGATAAAACTAACGTATTGTGAAGATGAATAATTGCTTGTGCATCTTTAAAATTAAAAGTTATACGTTTGAATGAAACTACCGAGGCTTAGCGACTTTGAGACAATGGTATCAATATGGTAAGAGAACGATCGTGCCGAATCCAATTTGTAAAAAAAGATAGCGTGACATTTTTTAATAATATACTTGTGTGGTACGAAAAAATTCTATAATTTTATATAGATATGTTACATATTCATTTAGAAAATGTGCGCACTAAAGATTATCAAAATCATATCAAAGATCATTGCGATAACAGTGATAATGTTTGGTGGTATACTTTCATCAATATTATCAGATGTTTAGATAAAATGAAGCCTCCTCAATTACTAATAACCTTTTAATCTACATATTATATAAATACACTTATAGTTTAAACGTTATGGGATTATAATGACTTAATCATTTGTTATTTGTGCTCGGGTCATCGGGATATTATATCTTTTTCAACTAATTAAAATAAAAAAAACTTATATAAACGCAAAATTGTAGTATAAGTAAATTTCACCTATTCATCGATTGAAGAAAATATATATTTTGAAGAAATTTAATTATTTTTTATTATAAATATTCAAAATCTCGTCTATCAATATAAGTTTAAAAAAATAATATTAAAAGAAAATTACCTTAGTATACACTCCGAGTTTCGACTCACTGATGTATTTACTTGTTTTGTACGAGCTTATCCTAGGGGAGGTGCAGTACCAGACCACGACGCCGACGGTCACCAGGACAAGTAGGATGATCACACTTCCGCCCACCAGGAGGGCTTTTTTCCGAGTCCTGGAACGAACGTCGTACATTTTGTTAATATTAGATCTCTTATTAAAGTAAGCGTTCATATTGAATACAAAAGTAAACGAAAGACATTTGTTAGAACGACGTCAATGTCATTTATTAGAATCGGTCAAACGATTGCAATGAGTATCTGCACGATTTTTCCATTATTTTTAAATGCTGCATTTCCACCATTTATATTTAACTATCAACGTATATAAGTGACTAGAATTAAAAGGTTTCATACATAACACGTGCTTATATTTTCTCAAAGAAGATATAAAATGGTATGCTTTAAGTCTTTCGGCATGAAATTCCGTCATTTTTAAGCGAAAAAATTTTTCTATCGGTGTGTATGTGTGTATATGGCTATAATCATAGCGTTTGCATCAAAACAAGAGACCGAAAGCGTGTTAAACCTTTTTTTAAAATTAAAAAATTTTGATTCCTTCAATATAATAGTTACATGTATTTGAAATAGAGCTTAAAATTTACAAAAGACTAGTAGTGAATTTTAAGCTCAGTTTCAACTGACCTAACTTTTAAAGAAATACATTTTCGAATTCTAATAAATAGTTTCGGAAGCTCTTCTCTCGAGTTTCATCTTTTTGCTAAACTTTTTCCGAAACTTCACATTGAGTTGTTTTTAGTGGAATGATTCAGAATCAAACAATAACTATTTCCAACCATTTTTTAAAAACCGAATTGTTCTCAACAAAAAAGTCTATCAAAAAAAACCGAGCTTGTATACTTATTTTTGTTTGCAATCAGACCTAAAGAACAAGAAAAAGTTTGATGGATCATTGTGCATTCAAAAAAACTTTTTTTATTTTTTTCGAGACGTAAAAGGGAAATAATCTAGCTGATAGGGACTGCATATACTTTTTTAATTAATTTCTTAAAAAATATTTATAATTTATCGACAAAATATCTAAATTTTGTCATTCACATTTTCAAGTAGTATTTTCAGAAATAATATTTTATTTATCAATTTGAACTACAAATTACTTATACTTATCGAGTACAACCTTGTCTAACACTTTAAGAGATTATAGTTTTGTTCATTTTTGGGAAAAAATTATTATTTCATAAAAATGTACGTTTTCGTTCTCATACGATGACACGGTTAAACATTAATTAATCTTCTTGAAATTTGGCAGAGAGGTAGCTTTGTTAGATCTTAAAGCGGAGTTCGTTGTCATAAAAAATCAAACCGTCAGGAAAAAGATATTTGAAGTTACCAACACTTTATTTATATCTTATATTAGCATATTCTAAGAAAATATTATTGTTCCCTACTGTGACGGACGCGCTGCACACTGAAATTTTCACGGTAAAAGTATGCAGAACCAATGGTATGTGGGTGTCCTGTATCACCGTATCTTTTTACATGTACCGTGTGTACATCGGTATACCGTATTTACCCACGTAACACTACAAAGATTAGCACATTTCATTTCTCGTAGCGAAGACTAGCACAATTGGTACAAGACTAGCACATTTCAAATCCTACTGCGAAAACTAGCACATTTCGCGATTCTACCGCGAAGACTAGTACATTTCGCGGCCCTAATTTTATAAAATTAGTTTAAGAAATAATTATTTTTAAGTATCTCGTTTGGGATTAATCTATATAAATAACCACATACGGTATGCTAGTGAAAATCTTAATAAGCATCTTACTATAAATTTTTGTATACTTGTTATTATCCGTGAATATACGAAATTTATACATTTCCACTTTAATATTTTAATATGGAGACAATTTTCTTCATAATTTTCTATACATCAATAAGAAGAAAAAGAAATTTGTAAAATATAAAAACGTATTAATTTTGAAAAATAAGTTTAAAAAGTATAGGATCGTAACATTCAAATAAAATGGTGAAATAAAACACTTTATTTCTTGAAAAAATAGTTTGAGCGACGTTTCGTTTTTTGTTTGTTCGTTCGTTAACTGACATAACGTTATTAAAGTCTGAAGAGGTTGACATTAGTCAACGAAATGTCGCTCAAACTATTTTTCCAAGAAATAAAGTGTTTTTATTTCACCATCATCCCCGTCAGGTCAAGAAAAGCATTACTACTCAGCACAATTATGAAGGATGAAAAAATATTCAATTCATTCAAATAAAATGTCAAGCTTTTGCCTACGAAGCAACACTTGTTGAAAACGCTACTTTTTTGTTTGAATTTGAAAAAATCTGTCACCATTCATTGCTAGAGGCGTACGGTGAACATGCTTTGTCTGAAACAACTTGCAAAGAATGGTTTAGGCGATTTAAAAGTAGTGATTTTGAATGATTGATAAAAAATGCCCTGGTTAACCCAAAAAGTTTGAAGACAAGAAGTTGAAAGCATTACTGGATCAAGATCCTTGGTTTGGCAAAAATTGATTTATTTTGATAATCCTAAATGCAAAAAGTGTGGGGTAAACCCGGTGAACCATTACCATTAACGTCAACATCAACACCAAAAAGTAACATTTATAGTTCGAAGGTTATGCTCTGCATTTAGTGAAATCAGAAAGGTAACATCTACTATGAACTTCTAAAACCAGATGAAACAATCACTGATCAACGGTATCGATAACAATTGATGAGTTTGAGCTGAACTTTGACAGAGAAACGACCAGAATTCGATAAAAGACATGATAAAGTGATTTTGCTGCATGACAATGCTCGGCCGCATGTTACTAAACTCGGTTAAGAAAACATTGGAAACGCTTTACTGGGATGTCTTACCCCACCCGCCGTATTCACTAGACATTAAGCCTTCAGATTATCACTTATGTAGATCGATTTCACATAGCCTTGCCGACGCGCATTTCCGATCTTACAAAAATATCGAAAAATGGCTTAATAAATGGACTCAGGCTAAAGACGAGGACTTCCTTTGGAATGGATTTCATGCTTTACTCAATAAAAGGAAAATAGTAATAGCTAAAAACGAGTAGCACTTCGAATAAAATAAAGTTTATTGTATCGCTAAAAATAAATATTATCTTTGTATGGAAAAAGGGCAGAAATTAATTCAGGTACCTCTATATACATATATTAATATATAATATAATGTGATATAAGTTAATGTTGTAGAACAATAAATTGAGTTTGAGGAAGTTAATTGATAATGTATTGGCAATGGTTTTTAAATTAAAAAATGTTATTTCTTAATGAATACCTCAACATGACTAAACTTATTTGAAACACTAAGTTATATATTAAAACCTACTATATATTAAGATTAATTCATTCGTCTTGAAAGGAGTGTAGCAGTTAATAAAAAATATAAACTTTTATTTTTTTCATCTTTATTAAAGAATTTTCGCAGTGGACAAAACTAAAATTAAAACTCGATCGTTTTATCTGTCTCGTACATATTGTATCTACGAAACGGTAGCATTGAGAAATAATACGAAGGCCGTAAAAATACTCATTTAAATTGCTCGACTGGTTAAGTACACTAAACTCTTTATGTTAACACTTTCACCGTTCCGCTAATTTAATGTTATATTCTTGGTTTTCACAAATAAAACGAATTGAACGGGTTTTCCAGAATTTTCCTCACTTTTTTAATTTTTAATAATTTGTATAATGAAAATCCAACACAGTTGGGAAAACCAGGATATAATTCTAGTCTAAACACTTGAATGAACTATGTGCGTGCACGTGTGTATGTGATAGTTGATTACTTGTATCCCAAGAATAAACAGATTTACATACTGAATCGAAATAGTTCCTCATACATATAATGTTCATATTAAACTCTTATTTATCATGCATGAATCATTATTGGACAAAAATCGATCTAGTTTTTTTTTTAAATGTACAAAATATTAAATGTGAAAAATCCGACAATTGAAAAATGCTCGATTATCTACAAATTCTTTTGCATTATTTACTGATAATTCTGTAGGTCATACTTCAAAACTTTAGACTTAAAAATTTGTTATTATATAGAAAGAAAAAAAATATTAGAATAATATAGAAAATATTAGTAAAAGACTCGAAAATTTTCTACTAGAGACGGTCGCAAGAGAATATGTATTTCTTAACGAGTTTGAAATCATAATATATTGCTTTTCCTTAACTTATACGTGACATTTAGATCCAAGGTTGCGCGAAAATATATTATTGGAATATGTAATATTCAACCACCAATAAATTTAACCGTCAAAGTAATTGTGTGAGCGCTACCATACATAAAAGTATTTTAACTTTAGCGAAACAAAATATTATGTTGGTCGAAATGTTACTCAAAGTTTTCAATGTTTACTAACATCATTTATAGTACAATACATATATATATGTACATTCGCTGGCGTCTTTCGTATTTAAATTCGAATCAATTACAATACATTATGTACTGCAGTTGATAACGACACAACACCAAATCAGAACTCGTAAAAAAAAAATGCTCAATTCATCGTTCGCCCGGCAAACGGCAATTTTTTAACAACACCATAATTTTCAACATCAAAGTGACTCTTTAGACAAGCGCTCGATTACATAATATGCTCGATGCAGCGGACGCGCGCGTATTGTGTGCTATATACCGACGGTGCTATTTATTAGTTCTGTATACACTGCACAGCTCTCAATAAAAGATAGTGAGAGTGCCGTGTTCGCTTCGCATCACCACAGCTATATACGAGCGTACTTATACTCTCGCGTCTCGCCGTGACCGCCTTAGTGCGCGTGGTTTTGGCATTCGCGTCGTCCTGTTTTTAATTGTCCTTGTTATGCTTTGTATAAGAAAAAAAAGTGTGGTATTGATGGGCAGGATGAAGTTGTCGGTGTGTAGAGTGAAAATTGGTTTGTTACAGCTATGGTATGGATCGATATGGACTTTTCTCGTAGTGACTATATGAATTGGTAGACATAAAAATATATTGCTTATGCAATTTGCTGTATATTTTTATGAGTTTTTTAGAACTTTGCGAGGAGTTATGATATTTTAATTATTGTAAAAGTCGTGTTACAAAGTTCGTGAAAAAATGGTTGTTAACCTTCTTTTGCGATGTAAGAATATTATTTAAAAATTTTTAAAATAAAATTTGCATGAATACACATTATACGCATATTTCCCTTTTAAATTACTCAGAGTGTTACACTAATTACATTAATATTATGAATAGAACTGATCGGCTGTAGAAAAATAGGATAACCGATTTTCCTTTCCAGAAAATTTCCATTTTCATCGAATCGAGACAAAACAAATTGCAATATGTATATGATTGTCAGAAGCTTACGCACTGATCTCTTCGAGATCAAATGTACTTTTCTGATATCAAGCTATAATCGGTTATTATAATATAATATCAATCATTGCTTATGCTTCATTTGAAAGAAAAGATATAAACATACTTTTAATCAGACTTTATCTAGAGTTTACAAAATAATAGACTTAATAATAAGATTGTGGAAAAAAATCGACTATATACATGAGGATAATCAATCAAAGAATTAACAGTTTTTCATCTTTAATAGAAGAGAAAAATGTCTATGACATCTCGATTGTTCATTCTTTAACAATGCGGATATTCATTAGCTCGATTCATGGGAAAGGCAGTAATAGCTGAATTGCCGTAAACTAAAACTCATGCCATGCGTTGAACACGATGAATTAAAACTGCCGAGTCGCAGCTTCATTTGACCGGAGTATGATTACTGCGCGATAAGAGAGTAGTAACATGCGTTGTAAAAAGTGTCAGAAATAGTATAACAATTGTACTTGAGATATATGAAGTGCTCTAATTTTTACGGTTTTTTTTTAAATTGTAGTTTGAGGATATCGCAATACACGATTCGAGGAAAGATTACATGTCAAATGTATAGTTATGACGTTGCACATCGATTAACATCAGGGAACCACTGCTTTTTTCATTCCGTTAAAATAGAATATATTTCAAAAAATCCTTTAACAATTACGGTTTGATTGTTATATTTGAAAAAATTTACAACGTGGTTTTTCTATATTCCTTGAACTTATGACATTGCAATTTCACACTGTCATGAGAAAAATTGTTGCAGTTAATCTTCTTAATCCGAACGAGCAAAAATGAATTTACGATAGCAACGAATCCTCGCAAAAGAAATCTAAGTCCTGCGGTAAATGATAACGATAAGATCTTGTATCAGTGGCATAAAATTCGACAGCAGAAATGCGTGCGATTTCCATCTTATATCGGATAAAACATGTGGACTTCAGTATTTTAATAGGATTATAATTGACAGAATTTGTCTGCAGATTGTAAGATTGGGACGTTGACAAAAGTGTTCGATAACATTTGGATCTTTTAGATTGTCGACTCGGTGCGTAATTTGTCTCGTCAAACAGTTAATCGAGAGGTGGCATTTACATACGTCGATAACACGACAGAATGTTCCATTTTTGTCGACAATGAAATAATAAGTATGTTATCTCATCTAGTGAAACGAGTAGGTTCTTCACTTTTTATCTTCAGCATCAGTATCGTTATAAATGAAATTTCATACTTCAGATAAAACAAAAGTTTTAATTTATTATAATCTTTATAATTTGCGATAGGTTAATCTTGTGTTTGTTTATCATAGAAATCTTGATATATATCTGGTTCAAATTCATTAAAATTTCCTCATTATATGTAATCTATGAATATAATCTGCAATAACTTCCATAATGTGGTTACGAGATTCGTAAGATCCCTGTCTAAAGTTAATTTTTGACATTAATACTGTAATAATTAAGTACGCAGAGTAATTGATCAATTTTTAAGATTGCAAGATATGTATAAATGCTATTGCAATTTAAAAAAATTTTAAAACCAGATATTGAAACAAAATTAAAAAATTTCCTTTTTTTTTTAAAAAAAAAGTCGGCACAATTAGTACATATTGACAGTTTTAAAACATGAAACGCAAATTTCAACAAGCTTATATACATTTAGTCATTTAACATAATAGGGTGACAAAAAAATAAATACATGACGATAAGTTCGAAAAACTACTAGTGTTTGCACACTGTCTAAAACAAACAGTTACAATTGAAAAACTGAAAATATGACACGTAATGAAAGTATATGCGAATATCAGATTTGTATAAAAATTACAGGTGAAAACCAAATATTTCTTTTTCATTATATTAAAATCGTGTGATTTAATACTTATATAATTTAAGCTTTGCGGTACATCTATTTTTAAAAATTTAACATTTAAAAAACACTTTCTCTTTCTAAAAATTACGACAAGCACGAGATCTTCGTTGTAAATTTAAATATTGCTCCAACACGTAAATATTAAATGTTTTATTCATTAATTTTCTCGCTAATTCAACACTTATAAAAAGGAATCAACTGGCATGAAAGACACGTCCAAGATCGCGTCACACGCGCTTACCGTTGATAATTCATTTTCATTATGTCAATGATATGAGCATTTTTACACAACGCGAACACGCAACAAATTAAAAACCCGTTTTCTACACTATAGTCTCAGACAATCTTTATTTACGCTGCTTTTTGCCGACTGCATGCGAGTAATTCAACAAAACACTGTCGCATAATAGTCAAGCAAATCTTTTCAAAATCCAAAACAACACTTCTATTTATCGTTCTTGGCATTCACAAATCCACAAAACTTGGCCACTTCGAACTTCAATTTCCGGCTTCAATTCGACAAGTTAAAAGAAATGAGAAAAAAAGAAAAGATAGATATACAATAGGAAAATAAGGACGAACCCGATCATGATTGCGATGAGTGTGATCGCTGCCGCTTGTCCCCGTGCGCCGTGCAATCGTCGACTAATCTCTTTTTCGCCGCGCTCGTGCGCACGCCGGCAATTGTTGTATGGTAAAGCTGAGCACAAGCTACACTTCGTGTGTGTGTGTTACGCTGTCAATGTAAGTATTGCGGCGTGTTGGTTCCCCACTCCTAACGTTTACTCTCCATTGCGTTGCGTGTGTATAGCAGCTCTGGGATGGAATCGAAAGTGGGGTTCGTAAGGAGGTGCGTCGAATTTGACCAGCTTGTGGCATTCCAGAGCCTTTTATATATACATACGTGTGTAACGTAGTGGGGACTGGTACAACATGTATATATATAAAACCAAAATGTATAGTGTACAGCCGGTTTTTTTTCAGAATGCTATTAGGTCATACATTAGGTTTACCGTTTTCCTACTGCGTTTGGCATTGTTAAGTATATATCGATGTTTATGGCAAGATAATAAAAGTTTTTTAGAATATTTTTTTATTACTTTTATTATATATTCGTTAGATGAAATTTGAACATTCTGAACTAGCGATAATTGCTTTATAAGTATTACACAAACATGTAAAGCCAAAGTGAAGTTGTAAAAACTACACGGAGTAATCATTAATGATTAAAGTCAGGAACCATTGAAGTTTTATCTATAGTCTTCAAATTTTTTGGCTAATTATTACAAATAATTTCTATAGTTTTTGTACGTGGAATAATGACTTTTTAAAAACTACCGGGATTGACTTTTAAATAGCATTATAGTGTTAAGAACTGGCAAATCGCATTTGTGTATAGCTAAAAGAATTATGCAAAAAATAAATTTAATAAATGATAAACAATAATACTTAATAAATTAAGTATTTATTAAAATTATATTTATTATAATATAAAGAAAATAAGATACATTTTTTTATTTATTAAAATAGAACTTTCTTCGGTTAAAACACACTAATAGCTATTATAACAAAACTATTATTTAAAGTGGTTCTATTACCATTTTAAAATTTTACTAAAATCATAGCCTAATTACAAAAGATAAAAAGCAATACTTACGTAATTGTGGGACTACAATAATGATGCACTTGCAACGACTCCGACGTCCCCGTAAGAGTACCTTGTATTGATCTACATACACCGACACTTAATTTTTTTATTTGTTACCTCGGCCAGTTACTATATATTCTCTTAATTATTCTAAATAAATACAATGAAAATAACGAAGAAAAACTAAAAATTAAGATAAAATAAAAACGGAAAGTAGTCACCTGCGTAATAGTTTCTTAAGGAAATGTAATCGACAATTGTTCTCGACAAAGAAAATTATACAGTTGTTATAATCAATTGAAGAAGTATATAATAATGAACTCTATTATTTTGCAAGAGATTGAAAGTCTTGTAAAAATATGGTAGAATATACTATCAATCTAAATTATAAATATAATGCAAAACCACAAGATCATCATAGATTATATCCACACATACACATTAGTAATAGTAAGATAACAATCGATATTTTACATCGCTTATTTGATTCGATACAAAATGCCGTCATAATCAGCTAAGTTAATATTAAACAAATTCCAAAATCTACTATGATAAGTACATTTAAATATGGATTTCATTATTTGCCACATATTCCTAATGCCGTAAGCATTCGGCCTTATCTCAAAAAGATCCGCCACATTTGGATGTTTGTCTTCATAAATTAAATATTTATAAAGAAATACAATGTCATGAGCATTATGAACAGATTTGACCCTATGCACGTTAAAGACACGTGTGAACTGACTAAAATCATGATCAAACTTGTTCGTAGAGATATAAAATCTCTATGCAAGCTGCCTTAAGAATTTATATTTTTATAATTTATATGTAATCTTAATTGATTAAAAACTATCATCAACCTTTAATTATGCATTCAATTTACTTTTTTTTTATGAATGTAAGACTAGGAAACAAGAGAAATTTTATTCTACTATTTAGTTCTGGAAGAATCTCAGGATTACTTCGAATTATTCTGTATAAAACAAGATTTCAGATATTCTTTTATTGATCAGAAAGTATTATATTTATTAAAGAAAGTGAAAGAAAAATAATCAAAAGCGTGATATCGTCAATGTAAACATTTTGTCGGATATTGACATTCTTTTATTATCGACATCACATTTAGAAACTATTTATTTAAAGAAGTGCGTGTTGCTAAAGCGTAGAAATCTATCTTACCGATACCTAATTTTATTTTTTAAACGGATTTGCGAACAAAAAAGCGCTTTGTCAAGCACTTCTTGATAATAATTGAATTTTCTAATTATTCCATCGAAGTTTTGTAAAAACGTGTTTGAAATTCATTCTAACGTTAATCCATATTACAACTAATTTTAAACTCGTTTCCGCGAATATGATTAGAAGATTTAATTGACTTTTTTTAGACCTCAATATGGAAAGCCTGACAACCTTTTTTCAGATATTTTGTTTAAAATCGGATAAAAAATAAAATTTGTCGTCGGTAAGGCAGGTTTCCATGCTTTATATGCTAAACTTTTCAAAAAAGAATTTTTCATCTCTTAAACTAAAAAAATAATTGCTGTATAATGCTAAAGGCAGCTACCAATGATTTTATTATGATTCGAACAGTTTTGCTATATTAATTATTAAAAATTATATTATATACTAATTATTTATAATGTTTGTTGTTCTACTTATTTTTGTCGTTTTCAGTTCTAATAATATTAATTCTAGATTTTTAGTTTATAATGTTTTGACATAATTTAATATTTTTTTTTCTAAATTATTGTTTTACATGTTTAATAAAAATACTCTTTAAAATTCTCCGTTTTCGAAAAAGTACATTTTATAAGTTAAATATGGAAATTTGATTCATTCAGGTGAAAAACACGATAGTAAGAATTCTAACAACAGTTATTAAAATTACATGTTAAGTAGTAATAATAGTTTGTTTAATGAATAACGTAAAAAATTATCTAGACCATATACTTAACAATTATTTTTAATTTCCATTTACAATTGGCGGGCTAACAATAGCCAACATAAAGTAAACAGCAAACAATATTTTGAGTTAACTCTTTACAATAAAAATTGAACAAAATAAATAATTCAAAATCATTTTATAATCTATTTAACTAATGAGTTCAGTATGATATTAATTAATATAAAACCACAATATTTAATGTGAAGGATCTGCATTGTCATGCCACCGCATGGTTGGTAGCAGCGCGACACCGCAACTCGCGAATTCGTGTGTGCAAGTGTAGCTGGTCTGTGCGGGCCGATGTTCACCGGAAAAACGGCGTAGTCATTTTCGGTATCGCGCTCATTAAAAATAAATTTTCACCTAAACAATGGCACGTTACGATCGAGCTATCACGGTATTTTCACCGGACGGCCATCTACTCCAGGTCGAGTACGCCCAGGAGGCTGTGAGGAAGGGTTCCACCGCGGTAAGTGCTTAGAATGCTTTCTAACCTCTCGTACTCTGCTCCCGGAGCAATACACAAAGCGGCTTGGTCATTTATTATTTTGTTTGTTGTTATTTTGTATTTGTTTTTATAATTATGAAATCAATTGTTTAACATTTTATTAGCTTATTTTCAAAATATCATGGCGTTCTTTGTACTTCTTTCTACTGTATTTTAAATTTAATTTAGGCCATAGTGAGAATTCAGAAAATGAATGTGTCATACTTGGTGTGTAATTTATAAATGATTTTATATTGAAGGTTGGAGTTCGTGGAGCTGATGTTGTGGTGCTCGGTGTTGAAAAGAAATCTGTGGCAAAACTACAAGAAGAGCGTACTGTACGCAAAATATGCCTTCTTGACGATCATGTTGTCATGGCATTTGCTGGATTGACTGCCGATGCTAGAGTACTGATTAATAGAGCACAAATTGAATGTCAGAGTCACAAACTTACCGTAGAGGATCCAGTAACATTGGAGTACATCACAAGGTTTATGGCCAGTAAGTAAAATAAATTTATATTTCAATTTTAAATTAATGAAATAACTATAAATAAGATGCTGATAATTCAGTATGGAGTCTAATTTTCATGACTTTCTCTGTAGGTTTGAAACAGAAGTATACACAAAGTAATGGTAGGAGACCTTTTGGTATTTCTTGCCTATTAGCTGGTTTTGATTATGATGGTGTTCCACATTTGTATCAAACAGAACCATCTGGCATTTATTATGAATGGAAGGTATGTTAATACTTGTTTTAGTATATTTTACAATAATTACATACATTTACTACATTTATATTTGTGATATTCTTTAGGCAAATGCTACTGGACGTAATGCAAAAACAGTAAAAGAATTCCTAGAAAAATACTACACTACTGAAGAAGTTTCTACAGACAGAGGTACTATTAAACTGGCAATCAAGGCACTTCTTGAAGTTGTACAATCTGGTCAAAAAAATCTGGAGATTGCTGTTATGCGTAGAGGACAACCTATGCAGGTAGATTATACTTAAAATAAGTTATAATAAGTTTTACTATGTCAATTTTATTTACAAATCATTTATTTTAGATGCTTGATGCTGACACTATTGGAGAATATGTGGCTGAGATCGAAAAAGAAAAAGAAGCTGAAGCAGAAAAGAAAAAACAAAAGAAGTGATCACAATTTTGTTAAATGTGTGATATAATCATAGATTTTTAATTTTCGCTAAAACTATTACATGAAGGGTGTGTGAAGGTATTCAAGATCTTCAGACTTAATACTTTTACTCTGCATCACTGTGAAATATGTGAACATGCCTGCCGATATTGATGCAAGCGTAAGAGTAATTTTTCTATTACAAAATAAACAAAATGCCTCAAACTTACTTTTTATAAATGGAAAACTTTCTCTTTACCTTTGATTAATAAATAAAAATCGTTGATATACAAAATTTAATGATGAGATAAAAATTTATTTTATGACTTTGTAATAAACTGACTTTACATACATACTTCAGAAATTCACATATAACAATACATATCTTGGTATTGCACTTTTCCAATGCAAAAAAGTGATAAAGTGCAATCCTATTCTCACTTAGTCAATCAGGATTCATTAAATTAGCTATTTAATAACAATTGGCTAAAGTTCATCTGTGGTGCACAATATCCTAAGATTTCAATTTGAAAAAAGATTTATTTTTAACTTTTCCTGTCCTTCCTGTCAATTTCTGTATTCTGGTGATAAGGACCTGCCTCGGTGATTGAATATTTGAAATGAAGGTAGATTGCGAAGAGTTTCCCATGACTTATTTTCTAAATCAACAACAGCTCTTATTTCTTTAAAATCACCCGCTATGTGCATCACTCCATACATAACAGCAAATAGACTAATGATAGTTTGTATGATGATCTGCAAAATAAATTTTATGTTTATATATTAAATATTCATTCTGAATAAATAATTAATATTTTCATTAGCAACTCTTTGTCTCATATAACATTATACTATGTCAAAGAATTTGGTTTAACATTGAAGTTTTTAATGCAGAAAGTTTGACAATTATTGATTTTATAACAAGAATATCTTAAAGCTCTATTAATGAATATTAAAGCATTGCCATTCTGAACTTTTACTCAATTAAAAACATGCAAATTTGATGACATACGAATAACAAATAATAACTGAAACTTGCATAAATATTTATTCATGAAACTTACATCGATTGGTAATGATGTGAACTCTTGCTCTGTTATCCTCAAGTAGGAGCGGTCTGTAAACAGTCACAATTTATATTACAACTTTTCATTACAATGCCTCAATGAAGATAATCAGATTAGAAATCAGTTTTGGTATAATGTTTAACAATGTGTTAAATACAAGGTAAATATGAACAAAAAAATGACAAATGACAAGCATCACTCACGTTGCACTGCCGAGTAGGCTGCGTGGAACATCGAGACGAATCCCAGGAATGTGGTAAGCTTGTGTATCGCCATGGCCGGCATATTTACTTATTTACAGAATTAAACTACAACGTCCTACTTAAACTAGAATAAATAATGTTCAACAATGGGATAGGTTAGTTGTTGGGCATCTGTACGATGTTGATACATCTACAGCACAGTCAGGCAGACTTAGCTCAGCAGACTCAGCAGTGGCCACCAGACAAGCGCCCCGTATACGATATCTCGTCAGTCACAGTTGTAGCTCACGGGCGCCACCTATTTTGACGAGGTCGATCGCATGCGCACGCCCTTCGCACATGCGAGGTGCATCGTTGACTCGTGCGCCGCACATTTTCCGCTTTTACCACATCGTGCGTCGTGTGTCCTATCTGCCGCGTCCGTTTCAATACAGAAACTTTACGTTGATTGGCTAATTCTATTTTACCGAAAGTTTCTTCAAAGGAATTATCTAATCAACGTAAGATCGCTATATATATTCAAGTGGACAGTGCACACGCGGTGTAGACGGCGCTCGAAACACTCCATGTGGAAAATGCGTTATGCTATGGATATGCGATTTGCGAAGAACTGTTGGCTATACATACCTGCAAGCAACAGCCTATATATGTGTACTGCTATACTATAGTATAAATGCATCAAGGCGGCCAGTTGTAGGTCGTATCGTAGCTCGCAGGTATACTTACTCAGAACTAGATGGGCCGTGCAATAGGTATAAACGCATCAAGTAGTGCTGTTTGAAATGCATTTTCTCGGTATAGAAGTAAAGTAATAGTCAAGTGGTCGAAAAACAAGCAATACCAGGTGAATGTCCATGTTTCTTATTTGATATGCATTTAATTTTTAAGTCGCGTGTTTAAAGTTCAATGCTTATCTTCTGAAAATAGTGGTATACATTAATTTTTGTTTTTATAATAAAATTCATTGAACAAAAATTAGATATTTTTACAATTTATATCCTTACAGGATATTATATTGTACATTCCTTACGAAATATTTCGTTAAACATTTTAGAATAACTGGAGCCGGCATATTTTCAACTTCGTATTGTATGAAGGATCTCATTGTTATAGGCGCCCTCTAGGTTATCAAACTCATCCACTCACATGTGTGCAAGTATAAGCATTGTGTATGCACTATAGCAAGTTTACTGTGAAAACTGCAAAGCAGTTTAGTGCGAATGCGCTACCAAAAACGCATGCGTGAAAATGTGCGTTTTGGAGAAGATAAAAATGGTAGCAGTGTGAATCATTTATCTTCGCGCGATGGACAACAATCGCTTCGGCGACATACAAGAAAAATGAAAAATTTAACAATACGCTTGTTTCGGTAGCCACATGAATGTAGATTATGATAGTCAAATAGTAACTGTGAGTTAATTGAAAAATTTTGACTTTATTTAGCTTTAAAGATTATGATTGGGCATATGAGTTTTTTTTTGTAACAAGTTTTATGTTCATGAATTTCTACGCAAGTATATTATTATACATTTGTATGAAAATCATTAATTTCAGTGATTTAATGTTTCAGACAAACCATTTCCTACGAAATGGAGAATGTGCCAGCAGCACCCCCGGAATACCAGGATTATTCTTACAACTACTGGTCAGGAGATCAGTCGCAAACACAAAATTACACTTATTACTCAAATCATTCTGTGATTTACCCTCCCATAACAAATATTCCTCCTCCACCACCACCACCGCCACCTCCACCTCCACCAGCACCAACAACACAAACACTTCCACCACCACCACCACCACCTGCAGCAGAGCCACCATATAGTGTTCCACAAGTAGATTATGAAGCTTACAACTATAGTACTCAACCATACTATGCAGTTCCTCCAACTACAGATACAACTTACTCAACTGAAACTGTCACAGCTTATTCTGGTTATGAATATCAAAATCAAACCATTACGCAAGAAAGTCAAGATTACTACGCACAAGTTTCAAATTACACCCAAGTAGAAGCAACTACTTACACTTATAGTTGGGATCCGAATTATTCGTACCAAACAGAAACAAAGACTGATGATCCTCAATGGACAGCTGATAGTTCGTACTGGTCAGTCCAATCAAGTTATCCAGCTGGAACCACAACTGTTGAGACTAATTGTAGTACAAATGCAGAAAGTTATACAAGTTATCCAGTTGGAACTCCAACAGTTCAGACTAGTTGTACTACAAATGCAGAAAGTTATACAAGTTATCCGGTTGGAACTCCAACTGTTCAGACTAGTTGTACTACAAATGCAGAAAGTTATACAAGTTATCCAGTTGGAACTCCAACTGTTCAGACTAGTTGTACTACAAATGCAGAAAGTTATACAAGTTATCCAGTTGGAACCCCAACTGTTCAGACTACTTGTACTACAAATGCGGAAAGTTATACAAACTATTCAGTTGCAGTTCCAGTAGTTACAACTGTTGAGACTAATTGTACGACAAATGTAGAAAGTTACTCTTGGTCTACTCAGTCAACTTACCAAATAGAAGCTTCAACTCCTGTAGTTAGTTCTACTTTAAAAACAAGAAGTCATCCAGTGAAAAAATATAAACCTCAAATTAATGGCCTAAAGTGTTTAAAAAGTCTGGATAATAAATATCATTTAAATAAATATATAAATATAAATAAAAGAAAATATGAAGAGTGTCCTAGTAGATACAGAAGTAAAAGTAAAGAAAGAAGAATTTCAAGAGATCATTTTTACAAAAGAAGAAGTCGAAGTATAGAGAAAAAATCCTACTGTAATAATTACCATTATAATAATCACAAGGAAATCAGACGTGATAGATTACATAATGGAAGTATCTGCAGAAGAAAATCTAGAAGTAGAAGCAGAAGCAAGAGAAGATCTAGAAGTAGAAGTCGAAGTAGAAGAAGATCAAGGTCAATAGAATCTCATATATCTATTCAGTCTCATGTATCAATAAGGAGTAATAATCATGTCATTAAAAACACTGTCATTAAACGCAAAATACTTTCTGAAAGGGAAATGTTATTGGAAAAATATAGGTAAGGACAAATACATTCTCTTTTTCAATGATATTTAGTTTAAATTTATATTAATGTATTGTTCTATTTATTAGACAAAATTATTGTGCAACTAGTGAAGACATTAAAAAAAGAATGAACGAATTAGAAAGTGATGGAACCATTGAGAGAAAAATTTGGACAAGAACTGCACCGGCTGATTTATATTATTCTAGAGACGAGAAGAATTTCAGATTGATGAAAGCAACTCCAAAATTATTGGAATTATGTGAGGATTTCAAAAAAATACTAATTGAAAGAGCTGATGCTGCAAGAGCTGCCCAGGTAAAATTTTCACTTTTGATTTCTAATTAAAATATCCTTTAAATACTTATTTTCACATAAAATATTTTCTGTAGCCACAATATGAGCCCCCTCCTAGAAAAACAAGAGCTCGTCTCTGCAAACATAAATCAGAAGCTTGCAGTAGTTCTTCTGACAGTGATGATTCAGAAGATGAAGAAGATAGAACTATGGAAGAATTAATGGCTAAAAAACAACACCCACAAAGACTTCATCCTGAAATGTGGTTTAATGATCCAGGCGAGGTAGTTATTGAAAATCTTAGTGATAGGAAATTAAAATATGTATATAAAATAAAATAATATAATTATAAAATTATTTCAGATGAACGATGGACCATTATGTAGATGTAGTGCCAGGTCACAGAGATCTGGTATTAGGCATGGTATTTATGCTGGTGAAGGTGTAATAGAAAAATGTGATCCTCATACTAATAATGTTAACAAATTATTTCATTATCGTATTACTATTAGTCCGCCCACGAACTTTCTAACGAAAACTCCTACAATTATAAAACATGATGAACATGAGTTTATATTTGAAGGATTTTCGATGTTTTCGCATTTTCCACTAGAAAAATTGCCAACTTGTAAAGTTATTCGATTTAATATAGAATATACTATTCTTTATATTGAAGAAAAAATGCCCGAGAATTTTACAATTTGCGAGCTGAATTATTTTCGTAAGTTTGACAATTTCTTAATTATCGGTTATAAAATATTTTGAGTGATTTACTAATGGTTTCTAATGATCTTATTTTGCAGAGGAATATTTATTTAAAGAAGTATTAGAATTAGTAGATTTTGATTTGCGCGCTGCTCAAGATAAATGTGGTTGTGATCAATTTCACTTTATGCCAAGATTTGTACGTGATTTGGCTGATAATGGTCAGGAAATACTGTCAATGAATGAAGTGTTAAGTTACCTTATAAAAAGTAGTAATTTACTAATTGAACCAGAGGAGTTACCGAAATTAGTAGAGATGCCTCAATTCCAATGGCAAAATTTTGCCGACGAAGTGAAGGGAATGGTTGTTACTTACCCGGGTAAAAAACCATGCAGTGTTCGAGTTGATCAACTAGATCGAAGTCAAGCTGATCAACCTCCAGGAGTACTTGCTTATCCTGAAATTGTACATTTCGGCATTAGGCCGCCGCAACTCAGCTACGCCGGTAATACCGAGTAAGTTATACTTTATAATTTGAAAAAAAATTATATTTTTGATATAAAACATAATTTTTTAAATTATTATTTAATCAAATACTTTTCAGTTACCAGAGAGCTTGGCGAGATTACGTTAAGTTTCGTCATTTGCTTGCCAACATGCCAAAGCCGTCGTTCGAGGACAAGCGCAAATTAGAGGCGAAGGAGAACAAGCTCCAAGAATTACGAACGCAGAGCAAAATGAAGCGAGACGTCACGGTGGACGTCTCGTCCGATGGTTTCTACCGTACCGGTATTATGTGCGACATCGTTCAGCATGCAATGCTGATACCTGTGCTAGTTTGTCATTTGCGTTTCCACAAATCACTTGACAATCTCGAACAAGCATTAAATTACAAATTTAATAATAGATACTTGCTCCAATTAGGTAATGTATAGAATTTTGAATAATTTAATATTATTTAACTAATTAAATTCTTAATTATAATAATTATATACTATAATATACCATAAACTTATTTTCATATAAAACTTAAAATTAATACAAGTTAATTTTTTTCACAATCAGCCTTAACGCATCCGAGTTATCGTGAAAACTTCGGAACAAATCCGGACCACGCCAGGAATTCATTGACGAATTGCGGTATTCGTCAGCCGGAGTACGGTGATCGTCGGATCCACTACATGAACACGCGCAAGCGTGGTATTAATACCCTTATTAATATTATGTCGAGGTTTGGTGCAAAGAAGGAAACCGAGTCGTCGATAGCGCACAATGAAAGACTCGAGTTCCTAGGTGACGCGGTTGTCGAATTTCTTACCTCGATACACCTTTTCCATATGTTCCCGGATCTCGAAGAAGGTGGTCTAGCGACTTACAGAGCTGCTATTGTACAAAATCAACATCTTGCTGTGCTTGCGAAGAAGCTCAATCTCGAGCAGTATATGCTGTACGCTCATGGCAGTGATTTGTGTCACGATCTAGAATTGAGGCACGCGATGGCCAATTGTTTCGAGGCTCTTATGGGTGCACTGTTTCTCGATGGTGGTATCAAGATAGCTGATACTGTCTTTGGAGAAACGTTATTCAAGGATGAGCCTGACTTGCTGAACATCTGGGTAAATTATCCAAGACATCCGCTGCAAGAACAGGAGCCTACCGGAGATAGGCAATGGATTCCTAGCTTTGAACTACTTCAGGTAAAAACAACTTTTTCATACTTTTCCTTTAATATTAATCAGCAATATTAATTTCTTTATTTTGTTTCCAGAAATTAACTAAATTTGAAGAGAGTATTGGAGTAGAATTTACGCACATTCGTCTTTTAGCTAGAGCATTTACCGATCGAAGTATTGGCTACACGAATCTGACTTTAGGTTCTAATCAGCGTTTAGAATTTCTCGGTGATACCGTTTTGCAATTAATTGTTTCAGAATATTTATATAAATTTTTTCCGGAGCATCACGAAGGTCACTTGTCGGTAAGATTTTTTAATTTCTCTTTTTTTACTAAATGTAATTATATTGTTTAAGTGATAAACTGTTTTATGGTACTTACATATTTACAGCCCATACTGCGATTTGTTTAAATTTAAAAAAATGAACCTTTATAATTTAATTACCACACATACCTTTGACAAACTATTTTAAATTACAGCTCTTACGCAGTTCATTGGTTAACAATAAAACCCAAGCTGTGGTATGTGATGATTTAGGTATGACTCAGTATGCTCTTTATGGCAATCCTAAGGCTGAATTGAAAACGAAGGACAGAGCCGATTTGTTAGAAGCATTTTTAGGAGCGCTGTATGTTGATAAGGGTTTGACGCATTGTCAATTATTTTGCAATGTCTGTTTCTTCCCGCGCTTACAAGACTTCATTATGAATCAGGATTGGAACGATCCAAAGAGTAAGTTACAACAATGTTGTTTGACTCTTCGAACTATGGATGGAGGAGAACCAGATATACCTGTATATAAGTGCGTAAAATTTTTGTTTTTTACATTAAATTCTAAAATTTGTAAACTTATCTACTTTAATTTATTTAAATTTTGTAATTTTCAGAGTTATCGAATGCAAAGGTCCTACAAATACGCGAGTATATACAGTTGCTGTATACTTTCAAGGGAAGCGATTGGCCAAAGCTTCTGGTCATAGTATTCAAGAAGCAGAAATGAATTCGGCGAAAGAAGCTCTTGAAAAATCTCAAGGTAAGTTATATCTACAAATTATTATTTAAAATGTTTGATGCCGAGTTTAATAAATTTCCTTATAAAGAGTGACAATATATCTTTGAAATATGTTTCAAAAGAAATATTTTAGATTACAAATAATAATGGTATTTTGTGCATAAATTGTTTATTTGTAAATCCATTTGAAAATATTTATATTGGTATTATATTTTCAAGTGGAACTCTTTTGTAATTGATAAACATCTAAATACCGAAATTTTTTTTAGATCTATTCCCACAACTCGATCATCAAAAGCGTGTTATAGCTAAGAGCATGAAGATGCAGAATTGGACACAAGAGAGAATGAAGTATCGAATGATTCAGTCTTCCAATCACGAGAACCGCTATTCCGACAACTCAGACAGCGATTATTACGGTAACAAACGACGTAGTCGTAGTCGGGAACGCGAAAAGTGCAGAAGTCGCTCGCGTGACCGCTATGACAGCGTCGATCGTCGTATACGAAGTCGGCAGAGCTGTAGTCCTCGTGCGTCCGTTAAGGCCAGGAGCCCTGGTCGGAATCACAAAATATACATCTCTACCTCAAATCATGCCAAGAAAGTAATACAAAACAGACAAAAGTGGAATGAATTATATCGCGACGATGGAAGAAGTCGAAGAAGACGGTCAGTGTCTTCGAGTTCTAGCAGCAGTAGCAGTGAAAGCACAACCAGCAGTAGCAGCAGCAGTAGCAGCAGCAGCAGTAGCACCACGAGCAGCAGGCGCAGTAGTGAATCTGATTCCTGTAACAGCGTTTCTGAGAAAAGTGATGTGCAACCCATGGAGAAGAGAGCTAGAACAAAACTTTAGCACGATAGCCACGTGATTTATTTTTCTAGTACAAAAGCGCTATCGTGTAACTGACAGTTTTTGTCAACCTTGGTTGAGTCAGTGAAACGTATTGACTCAACCAAGGTTGGTGAGAATCGTCAAATAAATATCGACATCAAACATCGCAGCAACATCACCGAGGATCGTAATACGTGATGAACCACATATACAGCTTTATGAAGATTAATTATCGTAAACGTTTGAACTGATCCAATACTTGATGAACTATTTAGAAATTAGATTTTTTTATTGTTAAATTTCTTTTTCGAATTTTAGCCAAGGAGTGATCCATTATTTTTATTTGGAAACTCCAGGAATAATTTATCAATACAGCATGTAAATGCAGATTGAGATAATAGTGATAGAATTTTTAATTAGGAAAAAGATGACAATGATTTTAATAAAAAGAATTATATTTCAAATGAATATCAAACTTAACATTATTTTTACAATACTTATTTACATAATCTTCTTACATACTTATCATTAGTACTTAGTTATCTATTGTATGTGATGTGCTTTTGTTCAGAGATTGTTGGCTGGACATTAGCTTGCTCTTGTTCAGCTGTTGGCTGCACAAGATTGGCATGTTCTTGTTTTAACATGTATGGATTTTGTTTAAGAATTTCATGGCAAAATTTGATACTATTTAAAATATTTTGTAGATCCCAGTGCTTTGACAATAATGCATCTTTGACATGAAATAAACCAAATTGAACACATTGCAGATAATTACAGTAAGCTGTGCTATGAAGTCTGTACCCCAATTCAGAAACAAGAGCTTTTAAATATATATCATCTTCATTTATACATACAACCTCTATAAAAAAAATAATCACATGATTATTGAAAATATGTATAAATATCAAAATGTTAATGAAATAATTGTGCTCACCTAATGTGAATTCAGGAGGATTAAAATCAATGCATTTAATTGTGTAAATCATAGGAACTTTGGGATCTGCTGGCCTGATAGGACCTTTAATGGCTAATTCAAATGCAGCTTGACTCTGCATGTCTAGTCCGCAAAGTCTAAATGAATTTTATATAAATTAATAAAATTTTGTTTATAATAAAAGTCTTTCAATAATCATTTATATAAAAACATACTCAAACATTTTTTTTTGGTGTGAAGATTGCATTGCTGCACATATACGGTCCATGTTATGTCTTTTAATTTTTTTCCAAGATGACTTTTCAATAATCCTTCCTGTTGCAAAATCATTATCTCTTGCTTGTCCTAAGATACCTTTTATTTTATAAAATTTTGTTAATTTAGCCATCTTCATTTGATGAATTAATCTGGATCCAGAATTGACTCCACAAATTAAAAGGCCAGAAGATTCTTGACTCATAAAATTAGCGCTAACTAATCGAAAGCTATCAGGTACATATCGAGGTCCCACAACCAATGGATGATCAGCATAACTGTCTCTTACGATTACATCCATTTTCTTATTTGTTTCACCTTCAATGCTCACATGTTTGAATGGGGGGCGTACTTCCAATTTGTTTAAATCTGAAAATTTCAAATATTTATTTATTTTTACTATTTATGTTTTAAGAATTAATTTATTGTTTACCTCTACATAAATTTTGAATAATGGTTTCTCGAACACTCAGATAATGAATTCCTGGTGGTTTGTATATGGAAAATACTCCATTTAATATATTCCAGATAAATCTTGCATCCTTTGTGTTCTTTATTGGTTTACTCATTGTTATAATATAAAAATATTATATATAACCTGTAAAAACTACAACAAGATCGATTTCCACAATTATATTTGCTATTATTTTCAACTAACAATTAAGTCATATTTTATTCATAGAAGAGACTTTTTAAATAATTAAAAATTGATTTAAAACTGACATTTATTATTTTCTGAAACACAATTGTCCTGATTTTTTCTTGTGTTAATGGTTCCGGCTAGAATTACCACCTTAGTGCAGCAGACTCATGTAACCAAAGGGCAAAGACTGCTCTATACTATTGCGTGTCTTCTGGTGTGCGATCACAGCGCGATCTGTTTCGCTAACTTTTTTGCAGTTTCATATATGTGCACTTTCGGTGTTGTGGCGCGTTTTACCCGGCAAAGCATTCGTCAAGGTGAATACACGATATAGATAATTCATAATTATTTCTTAAAATTGAATGTATTTTTTTCAAAAGAATAATTTAAATATTTAATATTAATTCTATCATCAATTGTCTTTGAAAACAAATTGAGTTGATAGGCAATAAAAAAATTTATAGGTTATGATAGAGCTTCATTTGTTTTCTTTCCGCTTTACTTGTTTCTTTGTTAACAATATCGCAATATTCGTCGTGAAATTTGATTAAATAAAAAAGAAACGTTCATTTTAATATAAGACATAGTTTTAATGTTGCACGAAAATTCCTGCACGTGAATAAAGTATTTTTATCACTTATTTCTATTGTTCTATTTTCAGTGTGTTACATTAGTAAACATAGATTCTCAAAGATGTCTGAAGCACTAAATAAAGTAGATGAAGTTGACGTTGATCCCAATGGTATTTATAAGTACATTTTGATCGAAGTTAAGGACAAGGATGCTACAAAAAAAATAGTTAGAGGCTATGTACGCTGTAATTTTCATGGTAAGTAATGTTAATAAGTAATTAGAGAAATTATCAATGAAAAGAGAAAAGAAAAATAGCTTTGCAATGTGAAATATTTATTTTATTTTTCATTCAATATGCTTACAATATTTAGGTTTTATACACCTTTTTAAAAATTAGCTACGTACGATAGTTTGTCTTATAATACATTTCTAAATTATATACATAAAGTACACAAATTTGGAAATTATAAGATTTATTAATTGAGTATTTAGTAATATTTACAGTTCATAATTTTAATGTCATTTATTAACTTCTATATTTTTTGACTATACAAAAAACAAGCTTGATTAATAGTTAAAAATAAAGTAGTTACATATTTTTTCTAAATTTTAATAATTCATATTTTCTAAACTACATATATTTACATACAATAATTTAATTGTACAGATGTCTCCACTGTAACTGTATAAACATTTCATAAAATAATATTTTCATACATAAGTAGATTATTCGAAATTAAATAGGGGCTGCTCTCATTCATGTAAAAATTCAACATTTCTGAATGGCAGTAGAAATATTTTTGTTGATATTTTTAAGTACATTCGAGCTTACCCATTAATAATATTGATAAAAGAAAAATATAATAAGGAAAATTAGGGATTCTCTTAGAGTACAAAAAATAAAATTTTGCATGCTCTTAAAAAATATACATTATATTTTTCTTTTTTGATTAAAGATTTTATACCTGTAAAATGATATTGTTATTCATCATATTATACAAAAATAATTACAAATTCTTGTTTATCACTTATAAAATACTCAATGTTAACTTATATTTGTATTTTTGAAATGTGGGTGTAAATATTTTTATTGCAGAAATTCTGATTTTTATTCATAGACCTTTTTCTGACTGTACAAATTTACAATAAAATTAACCCATAATGATTTCTTTTCAAGAAATCATTTTTATTAATTTTGGTCACAACATACTCTGTGATTATATTAGGAATACTTGTTGTACAAATGAAATTGACATTGTCTACATTTTCATTTATCTTGTATGCGTAGTTTTAATGTTTTTATAGTGAAACATAAAACAACCTAAACTAAAATTTCAATTTTGTCTGTAAAACTTGTCAAAATTACTTATGGATTTTTGAGAAAAAAATTTTTACATTTATTCTTATATAGTTTTAGATAACTGATATGTGCAAATATTAGATAAGGACAGTGTTTTTAGTCTGGAAAATTCAGTATTAAAAAGCGCTAAATTTTTCAATGTTATTATCAGCCTATATAACTATTTTATTAAATATATTATTCACAGCTTTATAAATCTAGTTTTAGGCGTAATAAAAGCAAATATGAAAAAATTTATAACTTTCACTTGTATGATAGCATTGTAAACTGAACAAAACGTATTTCAAAATGATTATTTACAATTTATACACTGAATTACAAAAAGTATAAGAATGTAAACTCGTCGTTGTGCAAGTAGTCACGAAAAAAACAAACTCCATTATTTCACGCACACATTTAAACGCAAAATCGGCGCTAAAGTTAGCATTTGTAGAGTAACATCGGTACTCCTCTCTCTCTTTCTTATTCTGAATCTCAAGAAAATGCGTAAAAAACTGTACATCAACGTTGGAGGAACTCAAGAAATAACGAAAAACCGACGTTGTATAGCTTTACGCTATTTTCTGATTTGATATCGCTTTATTACATCCGAAGCGTCGAGTTTCAAAGTTTGCCAAGTTCGCGATATATATTTGTTCAAAACTGCTGAACATTTGTTATCGTAACATAATCACGATATGTTCGTCTTCGTTCACATTACAATTTCAAAGAACATTTTAACTTAAGTAGATAGTGTCCGAGAGCGGTAAGACACGTTTAGAAATTTCGTGTACATTAGTTGGAAACAGTCGTATGCAAACTATGCATAACATCAAATCAGACGTTCTGTCAAGGCTATAATCTTTTTCTTTTTCATGACACATTGTATTATGCTGAGAAAAATTCTCGCAATAAGAATTAGTATTTTTGATAATAACTCGGGGATGGACTCGCATATGCATGAAAACTACTTTATTTTAGTAAAAGTAATAGTAATTTTTACGAAATTAAAGCAGTTTTTATGAAAATGTGCGGGCTGTTCTCTTTATTACTATCGAAACTATAGTAAAGTTTACTGCAAAATTCATCTTTGCATATTCATCTAAACGACAAAGACAAATTTCTTGCGAAGTTTTCTAAACAGAAAATCTCGATACCTGCATTTAGAGGCCATTCACATAACTTTTCACGAACCCAAATCAATAAAAATATCAGTAACTTCCCACAACAATCCCTTTCCATCATTCCCCTTTAAAAAAGAACAAGTTTCATTCCAACTCAATTCGCCCAGTTATCCTATAGTAATCAAAAACCATCGCAGCGACACACTCATCAATTATCGTGTCCACCATCCCCGCTTGTCAAGCTCTCATTTCAGCCCTGCATCTTTCTCTCCTATCATTCGAAAAAGTCTCGATTCGCATTCGCTGTATAACCTAGGGTTCTTTGAAACAAGACTCTCTCTTTTCTCAGGTCGCGTAATGCGAAAAACTCTCACACTGCAAATAAGAGAGTGTCGCGTCTATTAGTCGTTACCGCCGACGTTGTAGCTCGATCCTAGGAGGCGCGTCTGAAGCAGCACCAGGCTCTCTGTATGCTGAAGCCCTCTTTGCAGCCGCGGTTGCTTAGAGGTGGGGGGAACCGAGGTGGATTGATTTCCTCGTTCTTCGTCGCGGTGGTAGTAGTGGTGGTCGCCGCCTCTTCTCAGGTGCTCTTGCCTGCTGAATCATCCTCGCAGCAGCGCTCGATCAGATCAGCGTTCGATAAACTGTCTCGTTTGTCTTTTGTAGGTGGTGACGAACTCGTACTCATTGTTGTCGTCGTTGTTAATGTTGTTGTTGTTGTTGTTGTTGTTGTTGTTTCGAGGATGGGCTGGGTGGTTGTGGTTGTACCCGATTTGCCGAGGGGTGAGGATACCGTGGTTGGCGGTGGACTCATGTTAGTCGTTGTCCTGAAAATAAAATGGTATAAGATTGTACTCAAGGTTTATAGGTTGAGGTATTTGCTTGTAATGACGTCTATTTGCTGACTGTGAACAATTTATACAGAACAGATCTGTCTTTTATCAAACAAATTATTATTTTCTCAACTCGAGTGCATTTAATAGTACATCCAACATATAAATTAATTAACTCTATTACTCTGTACCGCATGTCTGATATATGCATACAAATTTCAGATATTGTTATCGTGCGTTCAATTACAATTCGTATAATTTGCTCCATTAATTATTTACTCTTGTTTGTTTTAATATGAAATTTACATACAAAATTACGGTTCGTTTGAGATAATTATCCAATAAACTTTAATTTTAAAATTTTTAATATTCGTCATGATAATACAATAACTTATACGCGTGTAAAGTTGTTTGCGTTTTTATTAAATAAATTACAAAGGCTTTGTTTAAAAAATAGCTCAGCTTTTCGTAAAAAGAAAAAAGAAGTACCATTTTCGTGTTTACTCGTATCGGTGAAATACCACGAGAAAAAAATATAAACGTTACGGATATAGTATCGAACAAAAAATTCAAACTCTAAAACAAGCAATATAAAAAATATATATATGTATTTACGAATTTGGTAACCATATAAAAACCACACGATATTTATTGGTACACAGGGGAAAAATACCTTTGTAATTAATGAATTATTCTTTTAAATACTACACGCGAGTAGTATTTGTGATTAATGCAAATTAAATTATTATTGAGAATAATTTACAGTGTTAAATTCTCCTGTTATTAATAGAAATAATACGTTTTCTTATGGTCAAATTCACATGTTTTAATAATTAAAAAAGAAATATAATTTTGGCCTTCCATTTTGCAAACCAAAGAATGTGTCTTAATAATTAAAGAACCATGCATTTAATAGAAGAAAACATCTCAAAACAATAGTTTCTTATCTGTTGAATTTCTTTAACTATTAAGAAATATTTGTTTGTCTACCTATATCTAAATGTCGATTCGTTAACCATTAGACTGTCGGGAAGTCTATATATAGACGCACCCTCTGACATGAACTTTGTATATAGTTGATACATGATACGAGACACTAATTTGGTCACTTTTAAAGGGCGGTTTGAAGCTTCAAATCCCGGCAGTCTAAAGGTTAATAGGTTATGACAATTCTTTGATGTAAAAATAACTTTTTCTCTCTGTATATCCGAACAGTAATTTCGCTATACTTACGCGTCGAACTAACATTTCCCTTAAAATTACAAAACACCGAAAAACAAAAGAAATATTCTACAAATTTCATCAACCATTATGAATTACCCGGTGCCATCTCCGTTGACGACAGCGGTGACGGTCTTGCTACCATTCTCGCCACTGTCATCGTCAGCGACTTCGCTTTCCAGCTCGTTCTGATCTTCGTCGCTCGTGTTATCTTTGTCGATGTAGGGCAGCGAGTCTTCGTTCGGATCGTCCACCGTCTCGATTTTGTCAAGGATTCGGCACGTACCAACGTGCTGGGTTGTTGACGTGGGTGGTGACGTCGGCATTGTCATCTGCGTTTCCAATTCGCATGGGCTATGGACCAATGTGAATGGTAGTTTGAGCGAAACTACACCGCCAATCCATTCGCCGATCGGTGATACGACTATTTTCACCTGCGATTTGAAAATTAATTGTTGTTTTTAGTATAAAGATTATTGGTTTTAGTTTAAATTTGATATAGCATCTATATAATCGGTTTTTCGAAGTCAAATGAAACTATAAAATATATCTGTGGTACTAGTATTAAAAATAAAAATATTGATTCAATTTCAAGTTACCCTTGAAGTTTTGCGTTAGTGTTAAAAAATTTAATTTTTCACAAAATCCATTTTCTCATTCAGAAAAGCATACATTTCGTTATGCAACCAAACTTTTTTAATCCAATGCTTATCACAATCAGCTCAGCGATTTTAAATTCAAAATATATATATTTAAATAATGAATAAACAAAGAATATATATATATATTCCTTTTGCTTGAAAAAGAAATTTAATTTAATGTAAGATATAATTATTTTTTGAAGCACGTCTCTTGAATCTCACTTTGACTTTAATATCTTGTTGACTTTCGGACCACTTCATTTATGTTCTTTTGTAGCTCTACGAAATTAAAAGCTTTTTCTCAAGAGCGATGCATATACAGTCATACAATTTCGTTGCATAAGGAAATGTGTGGCCTTAAAGAGCGCACGCTCGCACAGTAGTTTTAAACAGATATGGACTTTCACGGAACACAGAGAGAAAGAGAAAAAAAAGAGTATAGAGACAACAAAATTCTATTCGCGATTCCATTCATACTCGAGAACGAAATGTTCAAAAAATTCAATCTATCCGGGCAAATCTCCCCCATTAAATTCACGGCGTGTAATTCCCACGTTTAATTTCGACCAGAGAAACGAAAACGCTTTATCTCGACTGTTATACCACCCGCTGAAAATGCACGTGCGAGCGGACCTCGGCCGCGTGGAAACAACGTTAAAAATCTCATTTCCCCGCGCCAAGCAGGTGGAAATCTCGATGCAATTGTTTCTACCCGCGTGCGTATTTCACCTCGCCGACTTTGTTATTCTCGGTTATCCGAAGCATACGGAACTTGAAAAAAAAATATATGAATTTTGCATCGAAATAAAAAATGTATAACGAGCTTAAGCGTATACCTTAACGTAGTACGAAACGTAGATGGCGAAGACATTTCTATCCTCCGGTGCGTTACCAGCGCAGATGACACTGGAGGCGAGGTTACCGGAACCCTTGGCGCCGCCTGGATCATCCTCGAGGGCGATCCAGTTCTTTGTTGTACCTTTTTCGGGCCTGAGGCCAAACGTGCGGGCAAGGGTGAAACCTGGTTCTACTGGGCAGCCATCGCGCGACGACAGCTGTGCCACGATGTTCTTGAATTTGCCGTTACTGAACATGCACACGTCCACATGTTGCACGATGTCCGCCTGAAAGTTCAGGGCAAAAAGTCAGTTTAGAGGTTTTTGCAGTTTACAGTGTAATTGTTCCATTTAAAGGAAATGTTAGATTTTGAAAAAAAGAAACATTTGACCTGTAAATATATGACAAAAGTTTTAAAATATTGTCGAGATTTTTTTGCTCGTATATAATGTAAAAGTTTTCTCATATTATCCGTTGTACATTTCGAAATATAGAATTTTAATGTCATTACCTCGACATATTTACATTAACATTCGTACTAAAATATTTTAATTATAAATAATTCAGAGTAAAGACTAAAATGCACGTGTTTCACAAATATTAAAGTTTTTTTTTGTTTTTCTAAAAGCACGTATTGCACTATTTGTTTGTTTTAAAATTTATGCCAAATTTATGTTTGTTTTACATTCTGCTAATATAAATTTTAGTATAATGGTGAGTATCAAAATGTATGAATTGTAATTTTTTTTTATATTTTCATGTAATGAATAGAGGTTGAAATTTTACACTTCTTTGTGATTAACTTTGCTATGTCGAAACATAAGCTTAATTAAACGTTAATTAATGCATCTCCACTTTTACGAAATCTTCTTATGCAAAGACGATCAAGTCTTTCTGTAAATGATGTATACGGATGCTTTTGCGAACGTTTCGTATTAAAGGGAATTAAAGCTTTAGTACCTATAATGATGACAAAATTAAATTACACCAGTATATTCGGTTATTCGACAAGAGAACCTTTAACCGAAAACTTATTATCATTATTATTATTATTGTACAGTAAAGTTTATATAACATTGACTTAAATTTGTATGCGATGACACACTTTTCTATCCTATTTCCAAATCCAGCTTGAACTCGTTTTTTAAAATTTATTGAAAAGCATTTTACGGCTTATGCGAAGTCGAAGGTTGGGACTTTGGGATTCGACTCGACGATATTACGCAAACAGAGGAACTGTTCATCTCACATATAGTTACGCGTAAAACCGAGCGAGCTGCCAAAAGCAGAAAACCTGCTTTGTTACGCTTGCTTTCCTATGCTTCCTTATGACACAATTCACTTTGATATTCTAAAGTTATAATTAAATTATAATGAATAATTATAAATATTTAATAAAAACTTGAAGTAGTTAAAATTAAACTATATTTTACTTTGTTTAACTAAACAATCATTCAAAAATTAATTCTGGAAAATTATTTATTTATTAGAAAAGTTAAAGTAGGATCAATTTCGTAATTTATGATTCACGAAAAATGCATTAAACAAATGTTTATTGGTTTTTAAATGCTATAGTTAGAAACTTTAATCTGAAAAATGCGGAAACAGAAAATTTGACGACTAATCAAATCATCGGTTATTAAGTGTTTCAATATGGTTGCTCATCAGTTGTTAGAGAGTATTCGCATTTTAAATATTTTCCGAATGAAAATAATAACAAAAAACTTAAACACGGTACGTGTAAACACCAATCAGCTTATCTGACCCAAGTATATCAATTTTACTCTAGTTTCATTCTCATGCCATCTATATACCTTGCAAAAATTTACAACTGAACGATCGTCTATCTCATAAACGTTTCGTTTCATCTTTCTGCAACCATGCAAAAATTTCCGAACTGCAACGATAAAAAATTCAGTCCGTTGAAAGGAAAACTCGCCCTATTGACGTGAACTCGACGCTCGCATGTATCTCTTTTCTTCTTCTAGCTTCCTCTACAAAGAGAGCATCACGCCCGGATTCAATCATAACTTCGTGCGCGCTTCTCTATTGTTCCTCGCAATAAACACTACAGCGACGCGATGCACAGCGATCGACGCACAACTTTTCTGTCGCGATATCGCGCCGAAAGTTCGTTCAAAGTCCATCGATCACAGCTAGTGTGCAAAAAATTGCTTTTCCCTTCCTATGAGAGAAAGAGAGAGAAAGAGGGAGGGAGGAAGAGTTAGGAATGGGGTGCCGCTTTGTTTATATACTGTATAGGGAGAATGGAGGTCGATAGGTTAGAGGAAGAGAGAGAGAGAGAAAGGCTTTTCCATGGATCGAGTTAACTAGCAAAGCTCTGATTTAACCTAATCTAAGCGATTCTCGGTATGCACGAGGCTTTTCGCTGGTATGTGCATTGTGTATACGTATAGGAGATATATACGGAGTAAGCTACTTTCGTTTTGTTGTTTCATTAGGAACATGTAAATTCTACGCTGCTGAAACGCGCGCGCGCGCAGATCAATGCTTACCTGGATTGCTTTAGAGGCGCTTGTAGTTGTTATATTTTTCATCGAAAAAGCAATTGTGCTCAATTATGTTTTAATGGTAAGCTGATTTGATACTAAAATGAATCAGCTGAAAAGAGTTTTCCTTGAATATCTCAGCGCATTAAAGTACCATTAAACTACTTTAGAGTGAAATGAGAGCTACTGCTACCTGCTGCTCGCATATGCAACACCTAACAGAAAGAGTGCATTACACAGTTGTTTGTAAATTTCGCGAACGCAGAAACTTTTTTTTTCCACATAATAAGTTAATAACTGCGCTCCATCCATAACATTGTTCTTTGTGTGTTTTTTTCATAGCGTAGATAAAAACAAAGTTTTATACGGCCAAGTGAAAAGTTACTTCGCCCCGAATCGAATCTCATTCTTTCATATACACTACGGGAACTTTCAAATATGTATATATAAGTTTCGAACGCCCGCGCGCATGATTTCACAATTTCGAACTAGAACAGACGCCGAAGTGAAGATATTTTCCAAATTCGCGAGTTTACTTTCCAATCGCTCGCTCTAAAAATTCAAACTCTGCCAACGCTCTTTCCTCCCTTGAGATTCAAAAATCCTGAATTCACTCCTTTCATATAAACATACAGCGATATTCCCTGGCACGCCACGTGTGTGGATTTCAACCTCCGCAGCTAATTACGAATTCATCCGAGCGTTCTAGCAATATTTCTAACGCCCTGTGTACACATATTCGCTATATATAATCCGATGGATTCGTCTCGTAGTAGTGATACATACGTTATAGATGGACAGAAATCGCGGGCGCTCACGTCAATAGTACACGCCAATAATCTAATCGCGCCCACATGTGCGCGCGCCCGCCACTCGCTACATTAATGAGCCTAGCGGCAAAGCCGATTCGAAATCATGATTTGCAACCGCTCGAATTGCATGAGCGCTTGCGCCGCCGGCATTGTTTCGTAAGCGCGCGCGTTCGTGCGTGGGTAGACGGGCAAGCGATGATGGCGATGCCGGATCTGTTGAATTTTCCTATATGTGCATGAATTCTACGGAAACTTTGCCCTAAACTGGTTCAAAAAACGACCAAAAGAAAATTTGTTCTATTTTCTTGTTCTATGTGTCATAGAAGAGACGATAAGAATTTTGAACCAAATCAATTTTTTCTTATGGGAATTTAACATGGGAAAAATTTATGAAAAGTAGTCACGAATCATTAACCAATATTAACATTCCCAATATGTCAACGAATTTACAATATAGTAGTTAAAGTACATGAATAGAGCTTCAATTTAAGTTAAAGATGGTTAAAATCCGACAATTCCGTGCAAAGTTAGATGCATTTGAAAATCGTAAAAAATGATGAAAATGAGCGTATTTTTTTTAATTCACGAAATTTTTAAGATTTTCATTGTGTTTCGTCATTTGTTACGATTTTCAAATGCATGTAACTTTGCACTGATTGGTCCGATTTTAATCAACTTTAGCTTAAATGAAAGATCTATCCATGTACTGTAACTACTATATTGTAAAAAAATTCGTTGACATATTTTGAATGCTAATATTGGTTAATAATTAGTGATCACTTTTCGTCAATTTTTTCCCATGTTAAATTCCCATAAGAAAAATTAATTTGACGATAAAAGGGTGTCACAGAGCAGTTTCCTTTGGTTCAAATTTCTTATCGTCTCTTCTATAACCCATAGAACAAGAAAATAACTACTTCATTTGTTGTCATTTTTGGAACCACTTTAGGACAAAGTTTTCGTAGAATTTCACATATATACGTGGATTGCCTCGTGTTTTGGGTGATCAGATATTGTACGCGCGCTCGCATGCAGCATTTGCACGGGTTTACGTTGCGACTTATGGCTTTGAAAGGGGCTTCGTGCGTTGTAACTTGACTGATTTACACGTGGTAGTTTAATTTGTATATGAGATGGAATTTTAGTAAATATGATTATGTATTGTTTACAATTGAAAATTATTTTGTTACCATTTAATTGTTTTTAAATATTTGAAATCTGTTCTCGCAGATATCTATGTAGATATCCAATTATACGTAATAATTCTAAGAAGGAAGCTTAATATTCTAAAGAGGATATAAGAATATTAAAAATAATACTATTTCTCGTAAAGTTAATTATTTCATTCTATATTTAACAAAGTTTCGACCGTGAATTGTAATACCTGCAAATGATTACTTCATTGTATAAGTAGATAAAATCCGACATAATTTGAGGAGCACTTTTCATCACTCTATAAATTCAGAGGATCAAGTTACTATCATTTTATATTCAGTAATTTTATACCATATTCTTAATATCTCGGTTAAAAATTTTATCCTTTTAAAAATTTCTAAAAGAAATGATCTTTTTGAAGAATTTCATTTCACGTTTGATCTTACGGTCCACCAGATATGAGGACGAAAATTTCTCTCTCTGCACCCATTTCTAAAACAATGCCATGTCATTTCCAGCTTCCGGCGTTGCTCCAATCCCAAAACAATCCAGCGACATTACGCGAGCCGCACCAGCTGTTCACCGCCATCAACCGTTGCTAATCGTTCCCGCCATACTGCCGCGCTCTTTCCATCTATATGCACACTGTGTATAGTCGAGTCGATTTATCGCGCGCTGCAGCAGAAGGAAAGAGTCGAGTATCAGACACCATGCACTTTTTGATGGATCGTCCCGGCCATTTTTTTTTCTTTTAATTTTTTTTTTAATACGATGACGAGTTGTGACCCAGATATGCATACACTGGTGAGCCGAAATATATGTATAGATATGTATAGAGAAACGACGTCGAATATAAATAGGCGAACGAAAGTTTGGATAGCGCGGACTTTATGATCGAATAAGTCTTCTCTTTCTCGGCTACCCCGCACGTGAAATATGGCTTTTCTTGGGTCGCTATAGAAACAGCAGCAGAAGCAGTAGTGTGTGTGTGTGTGTGTATGGGAAGTGTCGGATGGTTCTGCATAGGACATTTTTCTCTTTGATTTACATTCAATGATACAAGTTTGGGTGAGCGTACGGACCGGTAGAAGTTTGCCAAACGGTGTCTTGCCGGAAATTATTTATGCGCAGGTTATAACGTTTTTGTTCGACGTATATCGTTGGGAAGTTATGAAACTCTCGCGCATGGATTGATGAATTACATTGTCGGAATGGTGAAAGTGTTGATAATTTGTTGAAAAATATTTGCCAGTATATGTAATATAATTCAAAATAATGTAATTCGTAATTGTTATCATTGCACGGATTACTTATGCTAATAATTTTTCTGGTAACAAATAACAACAAAGTATTTGAAGAATCAAGTTATATTATATGAGCAATGTACTGTATGAATAGCGCGAAAAATGCTAAGTAAAAAAACTTCGCGTCCACGTGTACGCTATACAAAAGAAATTCTTCCTCTATTCTCGTAAGATAAAATAATCTTCTCCATGCTATAAATTCACCATCCTCTTATGAAAAACAAAAATATTTTCGAAAGGATTTTTAATAAACATTTTCCAAGCAGCTATATCAACAAAATCCTTTGAAAGCACTCGACTAAACAGCAATTCGCAGAACCGCGCAATGAAAAAATTCACCTTTGCTAGAAATTTACCTATCCCCACATTACCTATATATATGTCGGTAAACCACGCAGCTGTCGAGCGGCATTTAAACGGCGCAACACGATGTAATACCGACGCCAACTGCATAATAACATTATCCATTCACAAATCCTTGTTTCGCTCATCTATATATATACATATATATATATATATATCCCTTATTGCTCGCTCGCTTAAATAATCCATTAGCGGTCGCTATCTCTCTCTCTCCTTCTCTTCATCCAGGTTGATGATGATTGAGCCACCGCGCTGTTCCCCTTTCGGCTTAACCCGTCCCGTCCGCTTTTCGGGGACGAAACCTCGTGACCGCGCGCGCACGCCCGTAATCGAAAATCCCAGCGGTTATATACGCGCGCGCTTGAAGGTGGATGGAATGGGGAGGGGGGAGGGTAAAGGAATTGGATGAGACGAGTATATAGGGAGTGAAGAAATTAATTAGACCGTGGGGATGAAAAGGGTGCGAGCAGGTATTAATGTTGTCTTTTGGTTTGTATAGCTAATTAATAGATTACTGTAATAAAGTTTCGGGAACACGTGCAGCGGTCTTTGATTTTAAAAAGGAATATATTTCTTGGCATGTTCTTCTTGATGAAAAATTCTTTATTTAAAAAAAAAAAAATTTAATTTAAGGGAGGATACTATATACATATTTCACATAGAAAATGAAATGAGAAGGTGAATGAAATATTTTGTTTACGAATAGGATAGACCGTATATGTTTATCAGAACAAAAATTCTTGTCTTTGGAATGCCTTTGTTTGCAGAAGTTGTACAACCATAAGTTAATTAAATTGCACCCATATGTACGACGCATATACGTATGCACGTGTACGTCTAAATTCCGTCGGAATGTGTGAAAATTCTTTGAACAATATACTACACACTACACGGAGAGAAACAATATAATAAATATAAATATAATTTGTAATAAAAATTACTATATTGTATAGGAAAATTGTGACA
>JAWWEQ010000010.1:352352-404050 GCA_035583055.1 Torymus tubicola
CACCAGAGCGTTTTTGTTGTTAAAACGATTGTTTCTTCGTTTATTATTTAATATATAGTACGTTACCGACATGTCGGTAACGTAGGGTTTTTCACTTGAGTATCACATGGCCTTAACTTTCAAAGTTTCAGCTAATCTAATCATTTTTCGAGGAACCTTGGAATAACGAATTTAACCACTCTGGCGTCCCGTTAAGATAGTAACTTACTTGTAGCGATTCATCACTTGAGTATTAAATAGTATTTATCGAAACGTTAGTTCCGCCAAAAGTTCCCCGACGTCGCTCGCCTTGCTTAGTTTCGCGCAAAAGTAGCGTAAACTCTCGCAAGTTTCTAAATGCAGAACTTTATCAGGAACCTTCTTAACCAAATGTGTGTACCTGCTAGTTAGAAACGCACTTTGCTCTCTCCCACACTCTCTACTATCGCGAAACCATTCCTCTTCGGTGAATGTAAAAGCGCATCAAAAAACAAGCATTCAACTTCATTTGCTTCATGGTCTTCCTCTCGAACAGAGAATAAAAAAAATTCACCCCCTGAACGTACAAAAAAACACACACAGACAGTCTTAAATCCTTCAAAGCAGTCACTCCTCTTCTTTGACAACTTCATCACACCATCACATACTTGTCTCGACTCTCAAAAAAAAACCCCTTATATCCTAAGAAAAAAAGGGGTTCTTCTTCTTCACGTCTGAGCAAACAAACCTCTATAGGTGAGCCGACTTTTCCATTACGACGAGCATCGCAACTCTCTGCTTTCTATATACCTATACAGATGCTCTCTCACTTGATCGAATGCAAGCGCGCTTGCTGAGGAACAATGATGAAGAGAGAGTGAGAGAGAGAGAGCCGCGCGACGTTGCCTGTCGTCTGTCGAATTGATGGATTCGCCGTGGTTATCGCGATGGCCTCGCGCTGCAGATATATATATACATGTATATAGATATATATGCACGACAACTGTGTTTACCGGGGCACTTCGACGTCATAGCCGCGAGAGAGAGAGAGAGAGTTTAGAAAGGGGTGTCTGATGATGTATGTAGGTATAAGTGTATATAGATATATAATATATGCTAGAGGAGTTCCGAAGGATTTCAAGCGAGCAAGCGAGCGGGCGCGTATAGGAATTGATTTTTTGCGCGGCCGTCGTCGTGTGTTTGCTGAGAGACAGCCTATAGTGATTCCTCTCTGACCTGTGGGTGAAAATACTTTTTCAAGAGCAGAGTTTGTCTGTGTATGTGTGGGGATTGGGTAGGTAGGTAGTACCGGTGTCAACCGTAATTTGTAAATGCGAGGGTTATTTTAGGGGTGTTAAAGGTGAGGCGATGGTGAATTGTCGGAAAAGTTTGGGTGACAAGAGATTTATAGAGTCTTTCCCGGAAGTATTTCGTACTTACGGTTTTCCACGAATAAAGGTTTTGTTTGTGTACATAATAGATGTTATTAAGGCAAGAATAATAATTGTGCTTATACACTTTGAATATATAAAGTTCTCCTCTGTGTTGTTGGGAATCCTTTTTTTCTTTTTTTTTTTACACTTGTTGTTTCTTTCCTTGGTTTTATACGCTGGAGTTTTATAACTACTTTTGCAAACTTCAAACTTAACTTAAGGGCTCAAAATTTAATTCGCATAAATTTAACAAGACTTGAAGCACATCAAGCAGATTCGAACAATCAAAGTAAACTTTGCGAAAGTCGTATATCAAAACCAGCTAAGTCCATTTTCCATAAAGTCGATAATCGAATTGGACGGGTGGTTGACTCGTGAGTTTGCAAAAGATGGACTTACTTAGTCGAGCATAATGTGCTTGAGCTTTGAATTTTTATTACTTTCAATTGATATAACTTTGTTCCATATTGTATTTATAACGTTTTAATCGGATCAGAGTACAAACAATCTGTTTTTACCATAAGTTTATACATTGATTTTTTTAAAATCTAGGCATTTATCACGCGTTTTACCACGTTTATTGGTTTCTGAACCTTTCTATTAGTAATTTCATATTTGTTTTTAGTTTTTTTTCCATAATTTAACTTGACAATCAACCCCGAATCCGCACAAAATGCCATAATGATCTCCATAAAATATCTAAGAGCGTTACTTAAGTATACGATCTTCTTTCGCATATTGCACGTGTAATGTAGTAGAAACTTCCCTTAGCCGGGGACGAGACACGCGGGAGAGGAACGACGAAGTATAAGTGAATCGATCAGCGCAGGCGAATAGTTTCGAGAGAGTGAGCGAGACGACGACGCGCGTGGACTTGGTACCCGCATGGGAAATCTCGATCGTCGCTATACTGCAGAGGGAAACTTCATTAATTAAAAAATAAACTGTCCACGGTTGTTCCTTTCTTTCCTATATACTCTTTTGGAGAAGAGGATTACGTACGTACGTATGTAGAAGTGCGGAATTGCGCGGATAATCCGAACGGATTAAATTTTTAATATATAACGAATAAGCGAGCGTTTTGTATTATTAATGTAGCTGATTTGTAAATGACGGGAAACGTAAAAGAAACATCGTGAAATTTTTTTAGAAATTAAAATTCCGCTTTCTAAGTCAGCGAGGTCAGAGTGTAGAGGGTTAGAAAGGCGCATTATTGATTTAATCGAATTAGGGTGACTAATTCCTCTTATTCGTGCGTTTATTGGCGTGGATCACTAAAATGATTGAAAACAAACTAGTAAATAGTGCATTGATTTGAATAATTCGCACTGATATATGAATCTATAAAATATTTAAATAAAATTATATTTTGCCTAACGCGTGTGTCTGAATAATGCATTATTCTATTTGGACAATAATGAATTAGTTATTAAATATAATTAAGGTCGATTAAATAATAACTCAAATGCTCACAAGATAATTGGCACGCGATTATTATGCCCCTTTTATAAAACTCTAAATTAATTAATCAGTAACCTGTTTTTCGCTCCGCAAGTTATATTAATTCCACCTACAAGCGTTATATATCATAAAACAAATATCCAGACGAAAGAATATATGTATTTTTCCATTAAATCTCGAACAAAGCAAAACCGCTCGCAAAGAATATCCGCGAACACGCGTTATCCCGTGGCATTATATACGACGAAAAAAAAAAAAAAAAAATATCATGCATCACAGATGCGCTGAGGCGTCATGTTTACGCGCACGTCTCATATACGAGAGATCACGTGTTTCAATTACGATGGCGAATCGGCTCGCGTGCATTTGTGCTTTCGCTATCGCCGACGATTAAATCCTATGCGTTTGTCGTCGACATACGCACATATATATATATATGTGCGTATACATATATATATATATATATATATATATATATATATATATATATATGTGCGTATACGCATGAACATACATATACACACACTTATCCATCGAGGCGCAAAGCGACGGTAAAATTAAATTTCTGCGCGCTTGGCGACATGACGTTTACGTGCGCATGGCACACTAGCACTTGTTAAGATAATTGGAATTACACCTATACATAAGTTCGGCCGCAATGCAATTTCCAATCAAAACAAATAGTACGAGAGCACGCGGGTAGCGAGTGAACGTTTACACAGGGAAAATTAAAAGGTAGACTTTTTTTTTGTCCAAGGTTGAAAACATCGCTGGGGATTTGATTCACTGGGGGGAAACGGAGGATATATAACAATAGTTGCAAAGGTTTTGAAGTGAATGAGAGAAAAAGAAAGGGCGCCGAAAAACTAATACGACGATGGACTATATATACGTCAGAAAAGTTGATCTGTGGGCGTATGTGTGTGGGTGCATGTGTATTTTGATAGTAAAAGGATATTAAATGTTTGAATAAAGTCGGGAAATTGAGAGAAAAATAAGAAAAATTATTATTTGAATAAACTACAATGATAGAAATTACAGTAAAAATGAATTAATTCACGTGATGCAGTTAGGTTTTGTTTTCTCATTAATGTTTACATTTCAATTTCATTTCAATGTAGTTTTATGAAATCATAAAAAAGTTATAGCGTATTCTTAAAAGATAATAAGGATGCTCTAATTAGTTGATATAAAGCTGCTTAGTTCCACAGTTAGAATGATAATTATTTTTTCAAATAACGAAGTACATAGCAGATGCACCTCTACTTCGTTATTAAATACAGAGCTGTATTTATCTTTAAAACCCGACATACTTCAATATTGTTATAGCAATTAATCAAAAGAGAATACATTTATTACTATTCAAATTTCGCGATTTATTTCGTTATTTAAAATCTTTAATATCCATACATTTTCCTAATAAAACGACGATTGAACGATTTTAACAGCAACAAAAGCTGTCACTCACAAATGATTCATATAATCGCGGATAGGATATTCGACATTTAAAATCACCGGATATTCATTAATCATTCCAAAAATTTACGAATTTCCAAAATCAAAGAACCAACAACGCCGTCAAAAGCTCATCACACTTTTCCTCCCATCTCCATCCTTCAGAGAAATCATCCCGTAACGCTTACACACCCACCGATGAAAAAAAAACCACATGCCTCCTCTTCAACAAAAGCCCATTGTTACAGCTGATCCGGGCCGATCGACGCGGCCGGTAGCCAGCCTCGCGTGCTGTTTTCAAAACTCTTCCAGCGCGCTTTTCCTCCCGCATAAATGTTTAATCATACGATATCTCTTTCCTCCCCCCCCCCCCCTCGTTCCTCTTTCTCCTTTCCTCGCGAAAAAAACTGGGCGTAGGTGAGCACGATCGATCGACGAGTTGTTTTTTTTTCGCTCGCTCATGCGTGTATATATACGTGAGCCAGCAGCAGCCTATATATAGAGAGCGACGCTCGGCAAGATCCCTTTTACGCTTATCGCGTGCGCGCGCCGTAAAAGCAACAATAACGACGGCGCGATCGAGTGACCCCGAGTAGTAGTAGTAGTAGTTCATATACGCTGTGATTCGATTGTCGCCGTCGTCTATATACAACCTCTATATATCGCGGTCTAGGAAAAAACAAAAAGCAGGAGAGCTAGGAGACGCAGTAGCCGTTGATTTGATTTACATAGATGAATATACGCGTCATTGGTGTCGAGTGAGAGAGAGAAGGGGAAGGAGAGACTGTTAGTGCGCGTGATTACGCAGGAATAGTTTTATTGGGTTCTCTCTCTCTCTCTCTCTCTCTCTCTCTGTCGTGTAGTTGAGGTTTATTGCGGAAATTTTTCTTATTGCGCTGGGTCGTTTGGCGAAGGCGCGGGTGGGAGGAAAGAGAGCTGCGAGAGGGCAAATGGAACGAAAACACGCGCGTTGCGTGCGGTGAGGTTGGATATAGCGATGGGCGTTCGCGGATGGTTTATTAGACGAATGTTTAAGGAAATGCGTGGGAGCTGTGAGTTGTTTTGACTGGTAAAGTATAAAAACGTCGGTTGTGACGGATTTCGTCGTTGATCAACCTTGAACTATATGGTGAATTACAAATATTAGTAAAAAGTAAGTAATTATTGGAAATATTTAGTAAAATCGAAGGTTAGAATTATGTTTTACGAATAATGTCATGAACACATTATTCTAATCAATATATATATCGCATATTTCTATTACTATAGTAATTTAATATACCCGTCATTCAAATGGATTTGCGTTACATTTGTGATCGATGCTAAAGTTATTCAATTAAAGCGAGTAATCATATACAATATATATATATATATATACAATTCACAGTACTGTTAATCAATTCGTCATTCCAAGGGGACTTTGAAGCCTATACGTACATATATACCAAATTACCACAACTATTGATAAACACAGAATTATTTTTATCTTTTAATCTCTACTATTCATTTTAGTCATCCATAACTAAATTATTAAACATCTAATCCCACCTTCATCCTACATACTCTGGTATAACATCACATCGAACACGAAAAAGAAAAAATCACTGTTCACGTCGCACATACATTCATTCGCGTATACGCAATCCTTAATTGAAAGCACTCGACGCAGAATAGCCGCTCGACAACGCTGCTACTCTCTCTCTCTCTCTCTCGAATCGACTTCAATTGCCACTTCAGCTTGCGCTCTTTTCGCCTGCACTATGCACACGCGGAACGAGCGCGTATTAAACCCAATGTATATGTCTCTGGCGCCAGGCCACGCCACGCCGCCACGCGGTATCGCGAATAATGAGCAGCTCTTAATGAGCGAATTGCGCCTTACTTGTCTCGACGCGAGAGAAGGGGTTGCGTGTATTAGTGCCTTTTGGAATAAGGTCGGATTTCCTTTTGTATAGTTGGGTATATATTCAAAGCTTGTATAGTGCGAAGTATAAATGTTTTTATTTGCTCACGCTTAGTGAGCAGACAATGGTTCAGATTAGTAACACTTTTTAACGGTATAGCCGATTAACAAAATACAATGAATAGTTGAAATACCTTATTTATAATGATGTTTTTATCACTAAATATGTGTATATGTATACTAATCGTTTTCCTTTAACTTCAAAATTAAAGACAATATATATATATATATATATAATCGAGGTAAAACTTTGCAAAACGGTTGGCGCTTACAATTATCACTGAAAAATTAACTTAAAACTTCTTTAATTCATTACAAAACTATATCGAACAAAAACTAATTCTCCCAACTCTCAATTATCATTTCGCGTAGCACAGTATAAACTGCCGGCGACCCCGCAGCGCAGTAAACAGTCCGCGCGCGAAATATATAGAAACTAAACTAAAGAACGCGCGCACGCCGCAACTCGCGTATACTATATATATACACACATACAGTACGCGAGCGTAAGATTCCCGTCCATTAACCAGCCAGTCGCCGTCGTCGACGAACTTCGTAATTCCATTAATAGTTCGTTATGTGATTCGACCGGCGCCCCGCGGCGGCGCTTGGATTACGACGCGGAACGACAGTCTCTCTCTCTCTCTATTTCTCTATCCGCGACCCTTTTTTTTCCTCCTCGTTTTACTCTCTACGAACCGCGTATACATATATATATATACACGAGGAAAAGCTCTCTTCGCGCGCTTGAGTGTACGGACGACTTTGTCGTCGTTGGCGTGCGCGCACACCTGCGCTGCCTTTTTCGCCTCGCGCGTCCCTAGAGGCTACACCGGGAGACAACAGCGTAAGGACATTAGGCTGCGCGTGAGCGCGCGCGTCTGCTTCGTTCTTTTGGTGCTTTTTGTATACGGACGGGGACACGAAGTGGACGTGGTTTGGATTTTTTTTTCTTCTTTTGAAGGGAGGGTTAAATTGTACGTGAAAGTGAAAAAATAAAGAAAATCGTGGCGATGATGGGTTGTAGAGGTGAGGTTACGTTAGATGATTGGGTCAAAGGAAAGAGTCAACGATCTGAGATTTATTGGGGATGTTGTGTTTATTTTGCGATGTTATGGTAATGTATTTTATATATAAAGGGTGTGGTTTCAGTGTAATGCCATCGGTAAATATTTAAATTGATTAATGATACGAATAATACTGCGTGACAATATAAAGCCATTAAGAATTTATTATGCAGATATAATAAATAATATATAACCATTGTAAAAAGGTTATTACATTATATATGCGTTGATATTCTCATTATTATTCATTCAATTAGACTATTGAAACGTTCGTTTGGCCATAATGTATGGTCAATTTCTGTTTAACGTCCGCATATAGAGAGAGAGACGAGAATGGGAGAAGCCAAAATTGATCTAGTGAAAATCACGATTAATCACACGGGACATTTACTTTGATTGCGAACTATTGCTCTCATTCGCGAAGGTGTATTCAAATTGAACGTGAATTCGTACACTCAACCGAAATACAGAGGGGTTCGCGCTGAATTTATACGACACTGAACTAGAGTCGAATTGTCTCTGATTGTACTCCAGTTTAGTAGACTCTTTTTTTTTGCCTCGATAGTTCGATTTGTCAAAATACATGGTTGCTCTATACCTTTTACCCTCCAAGAAATAATACAAATACTCTGTTTGTTGTGCCAGAGAAAGAAAATACAATATTTTTCGTACACACTGTACCTCGGGAAAGCTTTTTTTTTCTTAGATATATACATATATTGAGATCATTTATTTGAACCTACTGAATAAAAATTTTAGTAGATTTACACTTTACTCGTAGGATGTATAAAAACGAGCATATTTTTTTTAGGTATGAAAAGTATATACATAGTTTATATATGTCGTAAAATTTTTACGCGGCATTCTATAAAGGGAGGCTGCAAATATCGCGCTAAAAAGTTGAAGTGTAGTACGGGATCGGACAGCGTTTGTAGCGAGGATGAAATTCCCCCGCACGAAAGTCGAATGTGTTACCTATGCCGTAAATAAGGGTTGATAGACTAATTTCTTCCTTGTTGTAATACATCGACCTTATTCATAAGTCGTAATACGTAAAACGTGACATTCGCTCGCAAAAATTTATAACCCGCCCCGATCTATTATTTATTCATACAACGAAATATACTAAAAAGAATACTCGAAAAAAAGTTAACTCGTAAAAAGTACTGTACCCTAATCTCGAGTCCAAACTTTCTGTTCATTACCACACCAATCCGTAAATCTACGACAGTATACCCGATTGCCGTTCTTGACTCAAAACATATGCGCGCCTGAATAACAAAAAAAAGACGACGTGCTAGTACAACTGTACAATCTATTCTCGCGTATATACACGCTCACTGAATCCCAAGATAAAAGCTCGTACGTTAATTGCCGCGCTTCCCACCTCTATATATATATATACACAACGCGAAATACGTGCACGAAGCTCACAACCGATAACAGGGATTTAGATGCAATACGTATGTATAAAGGGTTATATATATATACACATACGTACATACATACATACACAGGTTGGAACTCGGTGATCAGTTGCTCACACGCGCGACTTTTTCAACTGATTTGTGGTCTCGCTGCAGTGCGCGGTAGTATTTTGATTGCGGCAGCTGCGACGTGGTTAGTTATATAGCAAAGGACGATAGTTCGTTCAGGTTGGAACCGTGTGGGATGCGCGTATATAAGCTTTAGAAACGATGCCTGTGGATTGATATATATATATAGTGCGAGAGGGAGAGAGAGAGAGGACGAAAAAGGCGTGTATGACGACCGCGAAAAAGTTTACTATACGTCGATATGCGTTTTTTGCTATCTGCGCCGCCGTGTCGCGTTTGGTATATAAATATATACATATAGGGATGTGTACGCGAGTGGGTGAAGAGAGGGTTTATGGAAGATGAATCTGCGTGCGGAGGTTTTTGCGAGGAGTCGTTTGGGTAATGGATTCCAAGCTTGAAAGCCGCACGATGCTTTGAGAGGAAATAATGTTTATTCGGTTGGTAAAAAAAAAGGAGGAGGGTATAGAATGAGGTTTATATGTGTGGTTTTGCATTGATATTATGTGTATTATGATAGTATTATTATTATTTTGATTCAAATGTCTATGGTTAAATATATGTATACCAATGTACGTGATGATAATTACGGATTACATATCACAGTGTAAGCGGTCTAGTTGGCATGTCACTCAACCGAACGACGCAGGCAATTGAAATTAATTGACAACTCTGAACTATAGAATCAGTATGGAATGCCAAAATAGAAGCTGATTTGGTTGTATTGTGTATTTTCGATAGAGTATCTTTATAATGTTCGCGTATAATACTGTAAGATTACTTTTCTTCATATTGATGAAAAATTTTAAAAATCCGTAATAAATATCAAGTCACGTGCATTTGAGTATGATCCAAAGTATATGAACGTTCCCTTTATTATCATGATATTTTTTATAATTTAGAGAATCTGTTTGAAAATATGTAGTATTTTTTAATTTCTTCTTTTTAACTTTTAATTTTATCGATAGAATCGATACACTTATTTGCATTCTATAACGGATTGCAGAATAAATGCTTTCATTCTTCATCTGCATACAAAGTTATTTATGACCTGTTTTCATTAAATTATAAACACGGGATTTCATTTAAGCACATTGCACCTTGTTTCATTAACATATATAATATATATATTTTATTCTATATTCGGGTTTGCGGTTGATCCCCATTACCGTTAATGGTGAAATACCACTGTACCAGGATTTCCATTAAAAATTTTATATCTTGCGCGTTATTATAATAAAACATTTATATTCACAATACTTTCACGTTGTTTCTCTCAACGATACATGCCATTTCGCCGAAAGCTAAGGTGCAATCTTACCTTCCAAAACTGCTTCCATTCATCCCAATTTTCAACGCTGCCAAACTTATTTACATCTAAAGCACATCATACCAGTAGTGTACCAACAGCCAGAGCAGCAGCAGCAGCAACATCGTGGAAAAGGCTAGAAAGACACATCACTTAAAAGAGATCGTCGAGAAGGAAATCGTTAGCATGCATAGAGAGACACACACACACACGCGCGCACGCGCTTAGTAGGAAGTCACTAGTCACTCGTCGAAGAAGCGCGCGCGCTTGCGCCATAATTCGCGTAGGCATTTCCCCCTTGCCGCCGCCGCCGCCGTCGCTGCTTGCTATACCTAAAAGCATTTGCGGCCCGACGGAAGCCACTAATTACGAAGCATTGCTATGCCTCCGTAGCCGCCACCGTTGCTGCTACAGCGGGTGTATGATTAACGAACCGGAGCCACCGCTCGTGTAGCTAGAGTTACGGGGAATTCATATATACGCCGAGCGTGTATACAAGCACGGAGAGAATTATGCCGAGCGTTTTTCGATCCGATGCGCGAACTCCGCTGCTGAATTTCTGGAAGCGCACATTGGTATGTGAGTAACGATATATACACTCAGAGTCGAGAGTTATGCCACATACGCAGTGGGGCCTCGAGGTTCTATACGTCGAGGTCGAATTAACAGCGAGCTTTTGTCAGAGTACGCGAATTTTACCCCGCGCTCGTGGGTTTGGTCTCGAATGGAGAGTATAGCGTGGATGGAACGTGCGATTGTTTCATAGGTGTTTGTATTACGAGGAATTATCTAGACGAGAGCTGTGAGTGTTAATTAAATGAGCAAGTGGAGGGATAGAGTTGCTGGTGTGAAATTTTGGTTTGGTTTTAGTGAAGAATGGTAAAGGTCGCATAGGGGAATGTATGTGACGGAGAAGGGTTAGTGAATGGAATGTTAATCATGTAGATTTGATCGTAGTCGTTGGTTAAAAGTTGTGAAAAAAAGGAAAATATAAGAATTTGATTTTTTTGGGAAATTTGTGTCTTTGGAGGTATATGTAGGTGCAGATTTGAATGAAGGTTTGGTCGATACATTATATAGGCATAACAAAGTGGCAAGTGATATGTCAATGCAACAGATGTATACTTGGGTGCATCGACGATCTCTAGTTGGCACGAGGCATAATAAATACTGCAATATCATGTAAAAAGGGAAAATAATATGTTTTTAAATTAAAAACACACATATTTATAAAAAAAAATTACAACTATTTCGGTAAAAAGAACATCTTAATGAGCAACAAAAAATGTATTGACATTAAATGTACGACAGTTTACTTCTTTTAATACACCATTATAGTAAAAAATTTTAAAACTATTAAGAGATAATACAAAATTTCAAAATGAATTGTATTAAAAATTTTTGCATTACCATAAAAACTTTTTATAATATAAGGAAACTTTGTTCAATTTTCCAGTGAAAATGTTTCCATTTAACGCATGAATTGTTTTTAATTCACGTAATTAAAAATTATATACTGACAATATCGTTTCCCAAGAGTCATTTGCATATTACATCCGAAATTTAATTTACGCTAACTTATGAACTTTTACCTTCATAAATAAAATAATTAAGAACTTGGGATGTTCATAACTCCCGTTAATTTAGATATTTTGTCAACTCATATATATTCAAAACACCATTCTTTATAAAAATAGCATGACAGACATTACAGTTTAGACAATGAAAAATGTCGTAACTTTATATTTAAAATATTCAGACTTATTAACACACGGTAAAAAATGAATTCAATTAATTAACGATCATGTATAAATTCAATTATTATTCGAATTTTATTTATTCTGGTAAAATAAATAAAGTCTCCTGGCATTACTCGTAATGAAAGTTTCAAGAAAAAACTCAGATAAATCAATACAAATTTTATTATAAAATTGATTCTTGCTTCATAATTCAATTAATGAAGTACAATCTTGAAAAATTTATTTAACTTTGAAACATGCAATAAAGTAATTATTATAAATACAGTTTGCTAACCAACATTATTATTCTTTTCGCTTGATACAAGATTTTCCATTAACTATAATCAACCCATAGTCCAGTCTATTTTCATTTGAAAAGCATGACTATTTTTATTTTCACTCGACAACTGTACTATATCTAAACAGGATATCTTAATAACCTGACACAGTTATGATTCCGCGGCCTTCCTTAACATGAACTCCTCGGCTATCGTAATGAACGATCGGGCAATAACTTTAACACATTTCCACCAAATTGGCAAGTTTCCGATGTCCTTGCCATTCGGCCGCGTTGCTCTGACTCTCCCTATACTTTCAGCTTAAATAAACAATGAGCAGAAACTCGGTCTATCGACTGTTCACGTCACGACTGACTGATTCGTCCCTAAGCTCGTAATTAATCGTTTTCCTCTCTTCTCCTTTCTCTTGTTCTCCTCTGTTTCTCTTTCTTACTTTCCTTACTTTTTGCCCTTCGCTATATCCACGTGTCACACAATTTCGAGCACCGGATAAGTCCTTTTCCTTAGTCTTGATAATTTTTTCGTGAACTCATGTCCACCTACTTGGCTGTCGGGACCGTTGTATCGTTCAGTATTTGTCTTTTTTTTCATCACCGTTATATACTTATAAATGCACATTATTTTTAACCTTTTGCTATTGGAAAATTTAATCGAAATACGTAAATTTCTACCCCGATCGATTGAAGTTCATAAATTTTTAATCGCACGTTGAATGAAACTATTTTGCATAAAACAACGATATAAGCCTTCCTCTATAGAAATGCAGATATAATTAAACACGCCATTATGAAGCTATATAATCTACACGGGATTTCCATCATAGCTATACATTACAGCTGCAAACGAGTCAGTTTATTACTTTATTACCTCGTTTAAGTCTGTAATCCACATTGGAATATATTAATTTCGATAATTTATACCCTAACCTAGTTAACTCGTTTACCCATGCAATTATATTCATTTTTTTTTACCTTGCACTGACCTCAACCAATTCTTGTTTGCCACACACGCACACGCAACTTCAACAACTTCACGATACAACCGCACAATATCATCTATACAAAGAAAACCAAAATCATTATCCTCTGCCAGAGTGCAACATCATCTCACATCGAGCGATCATCGATACCCTTAGCTATAAGACGACAATTCCCTCTCACTCCCTAATCCACACTAATACGATATCACGAACTGCGCGATCGCCATCGCTCGCCCTCGGCCCCGTTACACACTTGATTTATGCAATTTCGATCGATCGATCCTCCCGAGAGTCTCTCTCTACCCTCGAGGAGCGAGGATAGTTTCAACGTACAAGCGTACATGAGGTCTACCACACTACCACCAAGAGGAAGAGAGAGAGAGGAGACGTCGATATGTTGACGAGCACACGTCAAATGGGCCGGCCGATACCCCATTAGCCGGTCTGTTTACGCCTGGTTTTCGACTGTTGCCGCGCGCGGTGTGCTCTGCCTCGTGAGGGACCTCGTGGGATTATGTGTGATGTGTGTATATATACGTGCGGGTGTGCAGGTGTATGTGTGTGTGTGTACATACGGCTTGACGCGTCCGCGAATCGAGAGTGAAAGGAGGGGAGCGCAACAGCGATCGAGTATTGATGGTCAGTGATCAAAGTTCGAAGGGTCTCTAGATCTTGTAAATGTATTATGTGGGTTGCTTTATTTTTGTCATTCATCTCTCGCTGTTGATGAATAAGTTAAGTTAGGGCTGGAAGTAATTTATTTAACTCGTAAATCGAATTGTATGGTTTTTTTTGTGTGTAGTTCTTGTATACTTTGATGGGTAAATGAGTTTGCGTATATTGCGGTTTTATTGGATTTGAGGAAGTCAATTGAGTATTCACATCTCTATCGTATTCGCATCGAAATGAAAATTAATGCAGTGCAAAGAACTGCTGCTCGTTGGCATCAGTCCAACAGCTCGCTTACAAATATAATGTTACTTTGCTTGAGAGAGAAAGAGAGAAGTGCGTCATTAAAGCGAGAAAAATTTGTACATATATACATTTTTTAATCAACATTTTTATATATAGGTGAAAAGATTGATGAATTATTAATAAAAAAAATAAGAGTTTAAGACTGTACGATTAATTAAGAAAATATTATACCTGTAGGGGCAAAATTTACGCAAAGGTTTTCAAGCTATTTTTTTTCTTCATCCTTGAAACAAAGTCCAACATTTACAGTTCGATTTCATCGATCTCCTATTAGAAGTTGTGAAACATTCATTATTTTCCTGCTAAGTAGAACAAAAACAAATGTAAAGCTTTTCATTTGCAATTCATTATGCAGAAAAAATATTGGTTCGCACAAAGTTCAATTCACGCGCTTCACTCGATATTTTCTTATTCATTATCAAAACTCCTTCGTCTTCTACTTTTTTTTATTCTCCCTCGCGTAAACTCACGTCAACTCCTTCGTAATACTTTCGAAAACTTTGCAAATGTACTTACACACTGACCCAGTAGAAAATCAATAATCCTTTAACAGATTTCTTACATCCCACAAAGTCGCACGCTTGCTTTTCCTTGTATAGTACAACTTCGCGCTAACATTACTTTCGTCAATCCGCTCCAACGCGTCGTACTTGCTCACAAAAAACGGCTTACGAAAGGATCCATCGAGGGGAAATTAAAAAAAAAAAAGAATAAAAAAAAAAGGAATTTCTAGGCGAATCTCGTTAAGAGCCGGAAACTCCGAGACGGCAGTAGCAGCATCGACAACTAAGCTCTGCGTGTATACCGGAGAGGAAAAACTTGGGTCGAAACGTCGCGTCACACGCGACACTGCATCGGACGTATATATATAGATATATATATAGAATTTACGTGTGCGGTGGTATATAGCTTTTGAAAAGGTGCAGCGGCATTTACACGGGGCGACGAGCAGTAGCAGTAGCAGCAGCAGCAGCAGCAACGACTCAGTGAGCTGAGAGTCCTTGACATTTCCAAAGGGAGAACCCGAGCTACCACCACCGCGTGAGCTTGAACTTTGCTCTGCGCGCTTTGCTGACTATCTATAGTCGCTGCACGCGAAAAATTTGCGTCCTGGATGCGCACGCGCACACGATTATGCGCCTGCATATATGTATATGTATGTTATATACGTGTATATGTATATGTGTATTTTCTCTTGCGGCATGTCGGTGAGAAACGGCTGCACGCAAGCTCAAGTGTTTCGCGATCGAATCGCTCGTCCGTTTGTTTTTATAGTCAAGGGAGGATTGAAAAGTTTTTCTTTTTTTGCGATTTTGGTTGGTGTAAATGTGCAAGGGAATGTTTGAAAATCAATTAGTAGGTTCGAAATGGTTTAACTGATGTACCCGATTGAATATTGCTGTTGCATCTCTTAATTATACTCGGCTAACGAGGGGAGAAAGTAATTGGGTTTATAACAATTTTTTGAGGAATTGAAATCCATATATTTGGCAACTTTTATAAATGAGTCACGATTATTGGAGGTTTTAACGTATTTTACCTATAAATTTAAATGAATTCAAAACAATATGTTTGGCAACATTGATTTACAATCTATGCTACGTGATCAATACTTACTATACTTTTAGCATTCTTCTGAAAATTACTCTTCACATTGTTTTTTTTTCCTTCTCTATTTAATTGAAAAACATCAATACTTGCAGATAATTATTTTACTTTGCTTATATCGCTATTAAATGTACCTATACTTACGAATGAAAATATTTGTATTTTACTTGTATAGTGCAATGGTAGTATTCAGGTGAAGTAATATTTATTTACGACACATAGATATATAACTAGTACAAATAGATTCCTCGCGGCATGCAACTCAGTAATTTCGATGCAGGTTTACTTGACTTGTTTAAACACGTACCTACCGGGTAAATTCTCTTTGTTTGCCCATTATCGTACGCTAAAGTTTTCTTAAATAGTTAAAGCATCTTTTATTGTAACATTATGATAAATACGCGAGTTTCAGTATATATCTCATGTACTTTATTTTGAACAAAAATGAAATTAATTGTATTAATTTATCGATAATTCCTTAGTCAAATAAATGAGAAACATGAAAATGGTTCTATGAATTTGGATATGCGCAATACCGAAGTTCGATTTCGAATAGGAAATTCGTGATTGATTAAATGAGCTAAATAACAGTAAATTATAACTCTCAATATGACAATACTAAATTAACAGAACAAATTTGCCCCTTTACCCAGTTCATTAAATCTGACGTTAATTCCTACTTATTGCCGCATAACAGTGTCACGCTTTCCGATTATGAAATTGTACTCTCTAAATATTCGCCACATATTACAATCAATAAATCGTTGATATAATTAGAAAATATTTCGAAATTTATTATTATTGAAAAATAAAGTAATAAAGTTATCAAACGCATGATTAAAGTGAAGCTAATATAATTTTGGACCTGAAATTTATACACTCAGCTGTCAACACTGCAGCTCTAATAACCGGAATCGTCAACGATTTTATTACTCACACTAATAACCTACGCTTTACTCACCACCACCACCACTACAATTAATTATTAATTACGCATCAGGCGTACAGGTGGGCGGGCAGCTGACGGTTGGTGGGGGCGCGTGCTCATCACGCTCCAAAATTACGCGTATATACCACTGGCACACACACAATCCCCATAGTCCACAAATCGATCAGCGTTCGGCCGCAAATCATCAGCCCAACAGCAATCCCAAAATATCCTCGTTTATATAGAATGTAAAACTGCGCAGTATAACAACAATAACAACCAGGATACGAATTCACTCGTGTCCAACTCGTAAAAATCTTAACAAACTATCGTACGTGTTGCAAAATACACGAAGTCGTGAGCCAAGTTCTCGGATAGATCGAAACTCGCGACGACACTTGCCGGTTACCCCCCCCTCCCCCTCCACTCGTTAACCCCTTCTGGTCCGTTGGGTTTTCTCCTCCCTGACGTCGCGCTTACGTAGGCATTCGGTGTATGCCAGCCGCACGCGAGGGAGGAGAGATTAAGTTTCTCGTAGTCAGTTGGTCGCTCTCTCGCTTTCTCTCTCTCTCGTTAGGAGTTAATTTTCCCGTCGACTCGACGAGTTTAGTCGGATATATATAGAGGCATATACGCGCGATGATCGAGAAGTGAATTTTCAGTTAGCGTATATATATATATAGCCGCTGCTGCTGAATTTGTCGCTATTGTAAATTAGTATTAACACGAGGGATTATGCCGGTAATTAAATGCGGGGATTAAGGGAGGTAATGGGTGGATGGAATTAGTTGGAGTTCATATGGAAATCGGGATAGCCGGGGTGTACTCGTTGTTCGGTTTGACCATTTTTTATTTTTTAAGGGATTAATGGGTCAGAATCGAGCGTAAAAATAATTGGATACAATGTAAAAAGAAATATGGATACAGGGAATGTATATTCCAATAAAAGATGAAATGATTTATTGTAACTCTGAATGCGGAATTTGGTAACTAAACTTCAAACCTCACACGACCAAACATCATCTTTACGGTCCCGCAGAACCATCACGTTCCCTGCAAAAAATTTAGACAACAAGAAGATGCACAGACCATCCACCAACTGCGTTTTCCTATAGTCCCTCTCCATCCTCGTTATACTACGCGAGCGCGCACGGGCACCACTATAAATCTTTTGCATGCGCCCGCAGGCATACATAGGCACACGCATAAATTCGACGCGCTCAAGTAGACGTACCTCTATTTTTCTGGACTGTCAGCAAAACAAAATGACGGCTTCTCCGTCCCTGTCGTTGCTACCTTCTATGACGTTTACACAGATGGTGACACAAGGTATATGGCGCATCATCGCGTGGACGATATTTTTATGAGGAAGGCGCATGCGCGTACCGCTATGTGTACTTTTTATGGCTTGTCACGACCGCGCAGCAGTACCAGCTTCGCGTGAAAAACGATTGGTATTACACGCGGGAGTGAGAATTGCAGCGTCGATCGCTTGCGATTTATCGTAGGCGACGCGACGTTATATATATATATATATATATATATATATATATATATATATACTGCCGCAGGAAATAACCTTCGCTGGTTTTCGAAGATTTTTCAATGAGGGGGTGGGAAAAAAGATATACGTGACAATGTAGGTGATAGAGAAAGAAAGAGCAGGATGTAGATGGGTGAATTAAAACTAATGGTATACCACTTGTCGAAGCAATTTTGAGTGTTTTGCAATTTTCCACGCACGCATATACATATATGCACGTGGGCGTGTGAGTGATATCAAGCGCGACGAGGGGTGAAATCATTTGTCACGTTGTTTTTCGTTAAAATATATATATGTATATCTGCGCGGTGTTGGATAAATGCGATGTCGATAGCAGTTATATTCTTTCGCGATGACGTCATTAAAAATAATTTATCACACGTTATTTGACATATGATACATATATGTATATTATATATTTAACGTAAAGTAAAATGAAATTATACATTAACGTTTTTTTTTCTCTCTTCTGTTACAGCCGATATTTTCGACGAGGTCGAAGCTGCTCTGGTGAAAATCAGCCCCGACCTCAAGGCCAATTGTTTGGGCGGTGGGCGAATCCAGCACGACGCCGGCGACAAGAAAATGAAAATCTACGGTTACTCCCAGGTAAACCTTAGATCCTTCTTTTTTTTTCTAACGTAAACTTGACTTTGACCCTTTTTTCCGAAACGTATATATACGCGTGGTTTGCGTGTTTCGGTTCGTTTTCACTTGAAGTGTAGATGTATATATAGGTTTACTTTTGAAAATGTAAAATATATATACACATACGCGTGTAGGCTTGAAAAATAAAATACGCGCGTGCAGAGCGCAAACACGATATTATATGCCTATCGAAATGTAAAATACAAAATTTTGTAGAGCGCGAAAATTTGATCCCTTTTTGAATTTTCCAACAACACGTGTGCAAAGGTAAAACGTCGATGGGCGCACAGACACACACACACACCACGACCGTGTTCTTTCGAGGCTTAAGCGAGGGTTCGACTCTCTCTCTCTCTCTTTCTTTCTCTGACGTAAATTTGAACGCATTTCGTTACCCAACGACTTTAATGCGGGTAATTTCGAGGGTATAAGGTAGATGTTTTGAACTTTCTTTTTAAATTAACAAGTTGCTCTCTTTTATGTGGATTGATGAGATGATGCTTGAAAGATATAACCGAGTTCAGAAAAGCTGGGATTACATGAAGACTTATGGGATTTTCGGATATTTCGCATCGTCGAATATTATAATTAGAATCGTTATATGAAACGCCGACGTTACACTATTAACTTATTAATGGAAAAACATGATAGTATCATAACAATAATAATAATAATAAAAAGTTATAAAATATTCATGTTAATAAATGTTACATGATAGAGAAGTATTTGAATCGATAACATTACTGTTCTGACACGAATTCTATATAAAAAGCTATGTTCATTTCAGGAACAAGTCAAACCAATTATTTAATATTATTTAATTAAAACACGACTTCCTTATCGGTAAAATTAAAATTTACCGAACCAATAAATTTTATTGATAATTTCTATTTATATATCGTATTCCAGTGAATAACAATGCGTGCGCACGGGCGCGTCGTGTGATATTCTATATAACTTTTATATATGCACGTTGCAAATCGCACACACATACACCCACACGCGAATGAATTCAATACGTTGAAAAACTGCATCCAAATTATTTCGCCACATATCGATTTCCCCAAAAATATTATATAAATAAATATATAGCGCACATATCCACACGCGCGTTGCTAAAGTGACTTTCACCGTTGCAATTCAAGGTGACGGTTATCATTGCAGCATATACATACACACACATACTACTCCCTTACACCCAAGATACGCATCTATGTAGGTAGAGAGTTTAATCGTTCAATGCCATAAGACGCTACTTGTGATCCCTGCTTTGAATTGCTAAATCGCGAGGGCTATCTGCATGAACCTGCGGCTACAGGGGGTAGAAATAACTTTGAATTTTTCGAATTACCCCCCACTCGACGACTACGCAAACAATCGCGAGTTGATGATCTTTGTACTCTCCACTATATATAGTCGAGTAATTTCGAGTATGAAAAGAAGAAAAAAAAAGTTGTTAGGCGAGTATATACTGTGTAGTATATACTCACGCTCGTGGGAGTAACGCTTATCGCATTCGCGAGGCAAACATTCGAATCGCATTGTTCTCTCTGAGCTGTTGAATAAAACAGAGAAAATATCTATCGCGCGATTTTGCTATATACGATGAATCGCAATCTTTTGTCTCGTGTTTTTTTTTTCTCTCGCTGCGTTTGTTCTTCAGTTTTGCGCGTGAAACGAAGTTGACTTTTTATACACAGTGACAATGTGTAAAAGTGTGAGAATTGAGCCATTCTCTTTTGGGCGCGCGCGTATGTAGCTTTTCGAGGTTATTATAGTACTTTTTGAAAGAACGTTTAACTTCGTAAAAAGACATATGTGCGTGCTTGAGTCTTTGTTTTGTTTGTCAGAAAGTTTGATATCGAGTAACTTTTCAAATGACCAATCGTATATTTATGCTGTATTTACAAAGTTCGCCTATCCTCGCCCCTGAATTATTAATGGTCAGTTAATTAGAAAACTTATAATTACATTTTTATAATGTAAGGTAACTTTTAGTCTGAAATTTCAACATAATTTCTCATAACATGTAAAATTACTTAGGGTATAGTAGAAAGTAATCTTAAAATGTTGGGAAACAAAAGAAATAATGGCATTTTTTGCTGCTTTTAAAATACGTAAAAAAAAACTTAACATTCCATTCTAAAAACCTCATTAACCTAATAAACCACTTTACCGGCCCAGACTTCCGTGCTATCAGGAAATAATTTAATACCATGCGCACGTGTTTACACTTGAAGCCGGAGCGCGCGTATATACGCGTATAACGACTTCCAACTCGCTGCCAAACCAACGCTCTTACCCCGAGATAGGAAGGAATCCTGGCAAGCGCTTTATATATATTATGCGACGTGTCATCCAGAATTTTATCATCTCCCGCTTCGCTCCTATTTTCGGCACACATAGGTATATGTATATCTCGCTTGTTCAAATCGTGTATAAGTTTCTAACGATTAAATCAAGAAGCGCCTTTGCTGAATTAAATTCGTGTTTCGCAGCGCCGGTGCGTACAAAGTTCTGCAGAGGCATAATATAATATTGATTCGAGAATTCGGATAGCTAGAGCGCGAGATTAAATAAATGTGGTAGCACGAGTGTACGAAGCGCGCTCGTGAGTTATATGTACGAATCGCGAGAGCAAACGTGAAGAAAGGAGGTTCTATGAATTTTGATTTCTGTTTAATTTCCAAGGTTTGAGTGTGTGTGCTTTTATATATCAATTAGAAATGATTACATAGCTCGTGCACGATGTTCCAGTGGAAATTGCAGTTGTTTTGGTCTGTGGCTGTTGAAAACTTATGAGGTTAAAGGAGCTTTATCTATATTATAATTATATCATATGAGATAAAAGCTATTAATTTTTTCAAATCCTATGTGATTAGTTTTTACTATTAAATTCTATAGTTGCCATACAGTTCTTGCTGAAGCATAATTCTAAATACATTTTTCTTTGTTTCAGGCATTCGGCCAAGCTGATCACGAAGTGAGCACAAGCATCTTGAAGAAACACTTCCCAGATTACGAGATCACATGGTCTAACGAAGGGTACTAAGCATTCAACGAACGATATCAATACCTTACTACGTTTTAAATCTCCTATTTATTTTCTGCACAATATTATTTGATTAAAGATATGCAGCGAAATATTAATATTATTTAAAATGCAATAAAGTTGTACCACTTTCAAGTAATCGTTGTTTTTCAATAAATTAATATTTCCGACCTATCATTTCCAAAAGAATATAAATATATAAATATTTTTTAACATAATTACATATTAGGGTTTGTTTACGTTAACAAATATAATTAATTTTATTTTACACATAAATTTGTTTTAATGAAATAGAGATACATAAAAATATATCTATGCATTCTTGTTCTAGAATATAGACATGATTATTTTAAGAAACTTTAAGTCGAATTTAAATAATTAGAAAATAAAATTAATAAAACAGTTTGTTATCAATAGTCAGTAACACTTTTTCCTGTTGGTAACTACTTATCTAGGTTCGGTGAGAAATGCTGCTCAAACGTGTAAAAGAAAGCAGGTTGCAATATTACCGACCGAAGGATAAAGATAAAGCGATGTCCTACCTTCCATCACTTGATGTTGCCACTATACGTTAGAAATTCAATTTTATTAATTATTTTTAACAAATGCATTTTTTTAATATTTTTCTTCATTTATAATTTAATTATGCTATCGTAACAATCCACAATTGTTATGAGAGTGAAATTACGCTTCGAACAACGAGAAGTTGCTTATACTAAACAGACGAATAAAAGTTGAAAAATGGTTGACTGGCAACGAGTTTGGCTTGTCTATTTAGTTTGGAAAAATTGAACAACCGGCACAGACGTCTTGACAAATCTCTAGTAACACAAAACTCAACACCAAACTCGACGCAATGTTTTCCCGAGCCGCAAAATCTCTTGTTGAAAGGCTGAACCAACGATGCTACCACGTAACCAGAGGAAATTTGAAGGTATGCTTTAACATTATTTAACGCATAATACTTTCTTGTTAACCTTGTTAATACACATTAAAGTAAAATCGCGAAGTATATGCAAATTAATGTTGTTTCAACTTCTTACTGTTGGTATGACTTTTTTTTTTAATTTTTCGAAATATTATCATAACACTATTTTTATTTGGTTTTCTTAAAATCACAATTCCTTAGTAACATTTTAACTTATTGACAGGCCGTGGTTGGACCTACCAGTGAAGTGAGTAATGCAGGATCCCATTTTTCACCGAACACGGGAAAGGTGAATTCTGCAGTAATCCAGGATGTAATTACATTCAAGAATTTTAAAATACAAAATGTAAGCATTCATTATAGTTTATAATAATTTTACGATATTGATGAAATTCCGTTATAAATGATAACGTTTCTTTCTTTAAAATGTTTATCTGTTTATAATATATCGCATTGAAAATATAAACCGCTAATTTAATGTTTATTAATTGATTTGAATTACTTCACAGATAACCCCAAAGGTAACAGAAGGACAATCGGTGTCACCAGGAGCCACTACCAGGATTACAAGTGGAATGCCAGTGGAAGGGAATGTTAACGCCGTGGACTTGACACAGGTAACAACAACAATAATTCTTTTATAATTACGTTTTTAAAAAGTTGAACTTTGTTTATAAGTATTTTAATTTTTTTTTAAATTTATTTATGAATTAAAGTTAAATAATCATATTAAAATCTGGATAAAAAGTAGTTAGACGTAAAGTAAACAAATTTTTGAATTCTCTGAAAATCTTTTGGTGGACATAAGACGGTACAGATTTTCATAAATCTTACATTCTATTACGTAAATAAGGTTACATTTCACAAGAGCACATAGTTTCTGAAAGGGGTTGACGGATAGAGCTTTTTTGCACGCGTTCGCCCGTGAAGATACATGCACACACATGCGCGCAGAAGTTCCTCACAGCCGCTCTCTCCGTCTGTCCGCAGGCGGTGGGCGGAAATTCACGAATGACGACTGCCGTCGCCAACGAGTCATCCGAGAAGAATGAAACCCTGACGCACCTGTTTAAGAGGCTCCAGCGTGGTGAAATCACGACGACGACGTTTTGCACGAAAATAGTCGGAAAATTGAGTGGATCAGGAAGTTTTAAGATTATGAAGAATTTTAGTTTCATTGGAGCTACGGCGGCTTTAAATGAAAAGAAGTCAGTTTGTGAATACAGCCCGATAGGGAAAGATAATGATAAAGTGGAAGAATTGAGAACTAGGATGAAGGAGCTTTTGGAAAGGGTAACGCAAAAATTAGATGAATTGAAGAAACAGAAGAGTAAATGCCAGAAGGATTTGGAGGAGAAACTGGGAAAGAAAGTTAAAGACGATTCAGAGCCGGAGCCAGAAATGACAGCGGAGGAGCCGTCAACAGAGTCGAAGAAGACCGGAAAAAAATCTAGTTCAGCGGAGGACAAAATCGAGAAGATGTCCGAAGAGGAAGCAAAAAAAAATTGTCCACCGGTGTTTAGAGCACCGGAATGTCAACCAAAAGATTCAGGAGAATGTCAAACAGAAAAATAATTAGAGTATGATAAAGTTTAAAAAATACATATAATGATTTTTAAATAATTACATACTTAATTAATTCATGATGCTTTGAAATATAGCTTAGATAATAAAAAAGAGAAAATGTTGGAAAATATGAAATATTTAATCGAATTTTTTTTCTATTTTAAAATGGCGTGAACTATATTTCGTAAAATTTAAGTACTCTGCTTTAATCGGTTATTTTATTTTCAGTTAAGAGGACTTGACGCAGTTCTTAAGAAGGTCAGCAAAGGATCTACACCACATCGAGTGAGTGCACCTTTACATTTTAAAACTTTCATTCAATGAAAATTTAGACGCCGTGGCTCCACCTCCCTCCTGCCTCTATTTAGCGATCTTGATAATAACAATATCGTATAACTTTTTATTTTTTTCTACGAAAAAATTTTGACTCGCGATTAGTAAATCCACATTCCTAATAATCATTGGCGTCGAAGTCACCATATAAACAGGCAGGGAAACATTAGTTCGTTCGTTATGTGCTCGAAGGTGCCAGTATTGATGACCAGCGATTTCGGCGATCATCCGCGCAACGACGATTATTTTCCCCAAGGCGAAGAGTACGAAGATGAGATTGGCAGTGAAGGCTTCATCAGACCTGTCTATCCGGACCGTAAGGAGCGTCAGTCAAAATACCGTGAACGCACCGAAGAGCACCCAGATGAATCGAATTAAAGATTATTTTTAGAGACAGAATAGCGACAGTTCGTTTTTTTAAAGTTAGGGTTTTTGTTACAAGTAATCAATTTTTGCATTTCATGGTACAGTTGGTTCAATGAAGGATTTTTGAAGATAAGCTTGGGAGAAAATTGAAAGAGTCATGATTTGTATTTGATGATGGCTTTGCTGAGTTTTAATAAGGAGTTTTGATTTCTAGTTCTTTTTTTATAATAAATCTAGTATTTTTAAACTATACTTTACTTTGTCATAATTTTTTAGAGTTTTCATTAATTAAAATACATACTGTTATATTCAATTGCTTTATCTAATTTTACTGGAATTGGACTCCACCAAATCACAAAAGTATCTCGAGTACTATTACTTTAATATCACGCCCCATCGTCTCCCGAACATCCCTTCTACGAGATCCGTGAACTGGGCAAGAGGTGAGGTGGGCCAATAAAAATGGCGAACGCGCGCAAGAATCTTTTAGCAGACCTCTTTGAAAAAATTCTTTTCTCGTTTTTTTTTCTCCCCAATCTCGAAGAACATACCAATGCGACTGGGCAAAGGGGATTGCGGACAGCCACCGGTGCATCGAGAGAGAACACCGTGCCAAGCACCCGACGGCCCATGCAAGCCTCTACCGCCGCCTGGCTACCCCTCGAAGCCGCGGCCTGAGCGCAAGCCCTTCTGCGTCAAGTGCCCGCCGAAAAAGCCCTGCCCCGACAATCCCTGCTAGGTACGAGCGTTCATTATGCTTAGTGAAAGGTAGATGGAAAGACGTTGGTAGAGGCCGGAGGTGGGGTAGTAGTAGCCTTGCCTTTTTTAGATTTTTGAGCGATTGTTTGTTCGGACCGTGCGAAAACGCATTGAATTTTATAATCATATAAAACATTTTTTAATTTATTTAGATATTTACACTATAATTTTCCACTTGATAACATCTAAAACATAATACTTATTAACTAAAATTTAAAAAACATCAATTTTATGAAACGATAATGGATATAATAGAAAATATTTTAATAAATGTAAAATAATGTATTATTAAAATAGTCAAAAATTAATTTTATCAATCTAATATGTGTCTTTACTTACGTTGCTCAAACAATCTATATGAAAGTCTTGCATATCAATATTTTTTTTCTGATTCCGGTGTTTCTTTTTTTGCTACAGAAATTACCGATACCCCACGTCAGTTCCTATACTATTGCAAAACGCCATTTTACTACTATACACCGGCCGACGATTTTCAAAAAGAACCGGGGTTTTGTTAATAATTCAAGATCTTATACCGGGTGTTCCGACAAAAGCGGTGGTGAGCCCCCTTCCTCCTGCTCAGGTCCCAAAGACTGGAGTAAGAAAGTAACTTCTCCGTGCAAGAAGCGCAATTCATGTGATACGAAGCAAGCGAGTAAATGTGACGATCCTTGCAAACCGAGGTGCCCGCCGCCGTGTCCAATATCAAAACCAGAATGCCCACCTTCTTGCCCACCACCATGTCCACCACCACCTCCAAAATGTCCGCCACCATGCTCTCCTCCACCGAAATGTCCACCACCACCATGTCCCCCGCCACCGCCGAAGTGCCCACCTCCGTGTCCTCCTCCTCCTCCGAAATGTCCACCTCCATGCCCTCCTCCACCAAAATGTCCACCACCACCATGTCCCCCGCCACCGCCAAAGTGCCCACCGCCGTGTCCTCCTCCTCCGAAATGTCCACCACCATGTCCGCCACCTCCTCCGAAATGTCCACCGCCGTGTCCTCCTCCACCGAAATGTCCACCACCACCATGTCCACCGCCACCGCCGAAGTGCCCACCGCCATGTCCACCTCCTCCAAAGTGTCCACCACCATGCCCACCACCATCTCCAAAGTGTCCACCACCATGCCCTCCTCCACCTCCAAAGTGTCCACCACCGTGTCCTCCACCACCTCCGAAATGCCCACCTCCTTGTCCGCCACCTTGTCCTCCACCCTGTCCACCTCCGTGTCCACCACGTCAGTCTTGCCCAAAGCCTTGCAAAGCACCCAAATGTCCTCCAAGATGCCCGCTGGATCCTCCAGCACCGTGTCGACCAACACCTTGTCCACCAAAACCAAAGTGTTCGCCTCCATGTACGAAGTGGCCAAAATACCCACGTCCACCACCACCAAAATCTAACTGTCTGGAAGCGCCGATGACGAAATCTCCGAAGAAATCCTGCAAGGTGACCGACAAGCCGAAGCCCTGTCCTCCACCGCCAAAGTGTCCTCCACCACCATGTCCGTCACCACCTCCAAAGTGTCCACCGCCATGTCCACCGCCACCTCCGAAATGTCCGCCGCCATGTCCACCGCCACCTCCGAAGTGCCCACCACCATGTCCACCGCCACCTCCAAAATGCCCGCCGCCATGTCCACCGTCACCTCCGAAGTGTCCACCGCCATGTCCACCACCACCTCCAAAGTGCCCACCACCATGCCCTCCTCCGCCACCATGTCCACCGCCACCTCCAAAATGCCCTCCGCCATGTCCACCACCACCTCCAAAATGCCCACCGCCATGCCCACCTCCGTGCCCGCCACCTCCGCCGAGGTGTTGCACGCCATGCCCACCTCCATGTCCACCGAAGATGCCTTGTTGCTATCCACCACCGCCAAAGCCGAAGTCTTGTAAACCTCCTCCACCACAGCCGAAACCCATGCCATGCTGCGTGCCACCAGCTAAGCAACCTAGGACATGCTGCCCACCGCCGCCATCCTGTCCTCCACCGACACCTGTGTGCGCACCACCTTGTCCTCCACCTCAGGTATTTCATTACAAAATAAAGGTTTAATTACATAAAACAAAATTACTTTGCTTATTCTAACAATTAGAATAATATTATTAACAAAAGGAATATAAGAATATATTTTATTTAAAGATAAATTTCTTTTACCTTGTAGCCCCCTTGCTGTCCACCGGAACCACCAACCTGCTGTCCTACGCAGCCGCCAAAGTGTACTTCAACGGATACTGCACCATCGAGTAAGTCTAAAGGAATGTGCGGCTGTGTCAAAGGTGCTGGTAAAGAGAAAAAACAATCTATACGACAGAGGATCTGGAAGAGGATTACGAGAAAGATGTCCACCCAAGCTAGCAATCGTATGCTGCCGACGTCGACGACACGAGGCCCCCGATTTAGAATTTACACGAGGCATTTCGGTGTATGTGCCGTGGGTATGAACGTGCATCAGAGTTCACCCTGCAAAGACGTGAAGGAAATCTGTACAAGTAACGTTAATTCTAACACAGATTTGCAAATTTTTTTTGTGAATTTAAAGATTGATAATACTTATTAATAATGTGACACGTTAACGATCAATCAAACGGCTTTACAAAAAGCATCTTTCAGATCCACACAAAGACTGCCCATCTGCAAAATCCTGCCACCCGAAGAAGGTAAAGTCCTGCAAACCTGAGCCACCGTCGTGCGCAAAACGACTGAAACTGGTGAGGCTGGCTCGTGAGAAAGATGAGCGTAAGTCGGCACTCCGGTGTCCAACTTGTTTGCCTCCGCCTAGGTGTGCCAAAACATGTGCTGCCACGACGCCGATTGAAAAACCAGAGTACCCGGTCGTTGTATGCGAGTCGCAGTCGCCCTGCCCGTCGTACAAGGACAAGGTATGGTTGAGACCTGACGGTGAAAAGAAATTACGTTTCTCAGATACGTTATTTAATAGATTTAGAAGTATTTTACAAAACGTTTTTTTAGAATTTGTATAAAAAATTTATGATCTATTAGAAAGTTTTTTTAATTATATTTACTATATTTTAAACTGTTATAAATACAACTTTTATTTATTTATATTTAATTATCTATAAATTACATAATTTTCAGTAAAATATCAATTGATTATAGTTAATTTAATTAAATTTATTAATAGTAGTATTAATTTGTTTTGATGATTGTGATAATTTTTTGCAATTTATTGTTAGGTCGATCTCAAGCCGGAGCCTGTGTGCCTGCCACCTCCTCCGCTTCCAAAACCACCATCACCACCAGTCGCCCTTTGCCCGTGTCAACCACCACCTAAACTACCACCAGGCCCATGTCCTTGCATGAGCAAAGCCAAGGAAGTCAAACTCCTAGTACCCTTGAAACTTCCACCGTGCTCAAGGAAGGTGAAACGCATACCTTGCGACGAGAAGACATACCTTTGTCCTCGATCACAAACCTACGACAAAAGCGGCTGTCCGCCCGAGTACAAGTGACGAAGGAAGGCAGATTCGTGAGCGAAATACTCGTTCGAGCGTGGGACCTAAAAAAAAAAGATAAAGAAGAAGAAACTTATAAAATTTTCAAGTGCTCAAGAAGCTCAAGTCGTCCTCAGTCTCTTCGGACGTTGTATTCGTTCGAGTCTGCGAGAAGGGTGAAGACTGTGTGTCTGTTTCGGCAAAAAAAAAACTCCGGCTCGGGATAAACTATGCGTCTATATTACTCGATTCGGTAAAAAAATATTAAAAAAAAATAAGAAAAATTGTAACATAGTCTATATTTATAAATACTCATACATATATCCAAACGTAACCTGTACAAAATCATGAAATTATACTCGACGTCAATAAAACTTCTCCCTTTCGGAATATCTGCATATTGGTCATTTAAAAGTTATTTCCTTATTTGCTAGAAAATTTATCGTTACAAGTGCGCATCTGCGAGAGAAAATAGTCGCCGCCCTGTAATCGCCGGATAAGTGCGAGGTCGACGACGGCGTCGTCGTCGGGTGGTTTCGGCAGCGAGCGGGAAATCGATTTCAGACGGTTAGCTCTTCTGGGCGTCCTGGGAGGCAGAAGAAGAAAGTTGCTCGATTATTTTGTTGCCCTTGAATCATACTTATTAAAGCTTGTACTTGAGTATAACGACGTAAAAATTATTTTTCTTAGAAAATTAGCTTTTGTTTTTAATTTGTAATCGTTCTTGAAATTTTACGAAAAGTTACTTGTCAAAGTAATATAATTTTCATTTTTTTTTACTTACCAAAAATATTACCTACAATAAAAATGATAGTTTACATATCATGAGGAAAATTTTGTAGCAATTGTCTACGTCAATTTCTAATAAATACCCGACCTTGTGTGCACCTATTAAAATAAAATTTTCTCTTTCAGGAAGCAATTTCTTGACGATAATTATAAATCATTTATAAATTTTATTACACTTTTGCAAAACCAGTATTTATTATACAATACAGTTTAGTAAATTTGTATATCATTTTTTAAATACAATTGTTTCAAAATTCATTTCATCTAATACCTATACTACCAACGATGCGCATTTTTCAAGTAAAAAAAAAATATAAATCACTACAAACCCAAATAATCAACTGAACCCTCAAGCATTTGTTACATCAACCAAAAATCGATCACCCATCTTCCACCGACTCCCTCACAGTCCTCTCCCTCGTCTCCTTATAAAACCTCGCCGGCTTGTCTCATCTCGTTGTAATAATGCGAGCATTCGTATACGAGCGATAACAGTATAAGAGCGACGTCGTCGCAGGCGATTCTTCCGAGGCGACAGGGAAATGCGAAGCCGTTATCGTTTTCATTGGACGTTGGTACGAGAAACCTCGTGCGACCCTTCCACCCCAACTATGGCTCTCGAGAGCCATTTCCAGACGCTTGATTCGATTATCCCGATTTCGAAGAGCTGCTTTGCTTTTCTGCGAGCGCGCGCGCGCTTTTTACCGTTCTTTTGCTCTATACGGGCTTGATCGTCGGAGTTTTGCGGTAAGTCGTAGGGCTTGGTATATATATATATAGGGGACGGGCTTTGATGGTTGTTTCTTGCGGCGTCGAACGTTTATTGGCTGCGGAGTTTTGAGATGAGAGAAAGTCAATGCGATTGTTCTGTTTCTTTAGAAATTTTTACAAAAATACCATCTGCAGCGGTTTATGTAATCATTGGTTATTTTTCGTTTTACTCAAGACCACAGATATGTTTAAATATAAAGTTGAACAGATATTGAAATTAAAATTTAAATAATTCTCATACTTATTAAAGAACCATACTTTTATTCATATTATATACGATCATAATGCACCACTCAATATGCATATGACGTGTAACATTACAATAATCGAAATCTTCGATTGCAAAGGCCACGTCAGTCTCTTGCTATATATATACATCCCACAGTGTGCAAGCGCGTGAGAGCCAATAGCACGAGCTAATATCTCGTCTCGGCTCAGCTCTCGTTGCGGTGTGCTTTCGCCCCGGCAATAAGTGACATTTCCAGTCGAAGAGAGAACCACACCATATCCTCCCCCCTCTCTCTCTCTCTCTCTCTCTCTCTCTCTCTCATCCCCTCTTCGACTCTCCCACCCTCGTGATGTTCCCTCCTCTCGCGGACGACGCGGGATGGATAAACTTTGAAGCGACTGTCTCTGCGGAGCAGGCGGGCAGGCAGGCAGGCAGGCGACCGACTGATGCATAATTCAGGAATCGTCACTCGCGAGGATATTGCCAATTTGGCGTCGATGAAAATACGATCGGATTTGTCGGACGGCCGGGGAATACCCGACCGCTGAATTTAACACTTTCATTTCTCTCTCTCTATATATATATATCTGCGCGCGTCGGCTGCAACGGTATCTCACTCACATACACACACACACACACACATACTATGTCGTATTAATAAAGTCGCTAAATTTCCGACCTTTAGATGTTTTTTTACGCTCTGCTTGCGCGTGTTTTTCGGTCGGGGGAAAATCCCATAAATCTCATTTTATCGGTCGCGCGCGGGCGAAGTTTTATAGTGTTGGTGCGGTGGTATGGAGGCGACAACGACGGCAACTGTGTGTTTGAACTTTGTTTAAACACGCGCGAACGGGCGCGCGTTGCCGAGTTATTCGGTGTCGCACGTGTCGGCGACGAGTTTGTTGGTTTTGCCTGGAAGTGTGATGGGTTGTTTGATATTGTAAACGCTCTCTCTCTCTCTCTCTCTCTCTCTCTCGGTGTCGGGACTTTTACACGAAAGAACTTTTTGCGATTTTATCAGTATAGTGGTATTACGATCGAACGATTTTAAGCTTTGCTGACCTTAATTCTTCGGATGGTCAATAACAGCCAAAAATATATTTAAAAAATATCATGGTATTTTATATATACATTACGATTGATCAATATAGAATTGTATATATGAAATAATATGCTTTGTTCTCAGAATTACCCAATAATGATATTAGTATAATGAAAATTCGAACAATACATATATAGAGTATATCGATACTAATCTGTATTATACATATATATTTGTACCGTACCATGAATTATCTCTATAACGTGTCAATCCATGATACTAATCTCCTCGTAAAAAAATCAAACCTCACTCTCTATACTCCAACCGCCATCATTAACTCACAATAATTCAAGCCTCCCCCTATATATATATTATACCCGCGCATATAACGCACACATAATACACAATGCTCCGCAAAGCCGTCATATATCTCCATTAACACGCGGGGTCTATATTCTCCTTCCTACATAGTCGCGCGTGGAAATCAAAATCTTCCATTACCAGCTATATAAGACCTCTTAAAAACAGCCTCACGCGGACCACTCATATATGTACACATACACATACACACATTCGTTTCCAGCCCTTTGAACTCTCGCAACTTTTACAGCGTAATCCCTGAATTTCGTTCTTCACGCGACGGCGACTTGCTGATTCTGATTGATGAAAGATTATCGGCGCGTGTGCGCCCTCGTTCTCTCTCTCTCTTTTTCTTTCTTTTTTCTGGCGATTTTCCACGGCCGCGTTATCCTGATGGTCATGAAATATTAATGGACGCGCATATATATATATACACAAATACAACGGTGGCGTCTATGAAAAGAATAAATTGGAATCGATTCAATTTGTCAACGCGCTCGCGTAATTACGTTATTATGCTTCTATACTTGTGTGTGTATATATATAAGTATAGAGAGATATATACGTAGCGTGGTCATCAATAATCCATGGAAAAAAGCCCACAATGGACAGTAGTATGCGATATGAACGAATGGTGGTGCGGTGTTAGTGGTATGTGTTTACGCCTGTTTTGATTACGCGATGATAGGTTCTCGAGAAATCACGCGTCGTGATTTGCGGCTTTTTGGTATATAGATGTGGACAACGGGGGTGCGGCTATTTTGGCTATATGTGACGTCGATTCGTTAGACTCGAGTGGATAAACGATGGATAGATATATTATTATGTGTGGCTAGGGAGGTTTTTCTTCCGTTTTGGCGAGGGTGCTATTTTATTTATGAGAAAACGAGGAGAATTGTGTTAGGGTAATGTTTGTAGATTGTTGTTTGATGACTTATGACTCGAGACGAATTTTTGGATACTCCATTTCAGAATACAGCGTTAATACTTTATATATGCTGATTTACGTTTATGTCATATTGTTTTGTTAAAATGATATCCTATTTATAGATCATCTTAAATGTGTTTGTATTCAATACAGAGGTAGAATTCTGTTTAAACATTATCTTAGAATATTTTTGTACATCTATTAATAAGGATACCAATAATAATTCATTTAAATCAAGATAATATTACCGTAAGCAATAAACTTTCATAAATCCTATATTTCCTGGTCACAATTAGCTTTAAAGAATCAAATACCCTTCAGCTCTAATAACACAAACCTCATTTACAAATTATTTCTCAACAGAATGCCGCAAGCATAATTCTAAACATTTCGATTCTCCTCATACCATTCACGACGACAATATTGTTATACTATACCAGACGGACCACCCACGCTGCCGTTTTAGCGCAGCGTCCCGGGGAAAAAAGAAGCCACGGCGGTGTGGCGTCGGCGAGAGAAAAGTTCGTCGACGGGCGCCGGAAACGGGGAAGTTTTACCGTATTTGCGCATCCGGCGCAATAAATCTCGCTCAGCAAGCGAATGGCCGCGAAAGGCTCGCGCAACGGGAATAAATTTGCTAATCTCCGTTGTGTGGTATATACGTGGTTACGCGGTAGTCGTTGGACTTTTTGGTGGTGTAAGTTGCCCCTCATTGCTGTTAACGCGTTTCAGAGAGTTTACGAGGTTTGCACGTTCGATCGTGTGTTTAGCAGTATACAGATGTACAGTTGAAGCGTATTCTTTGTAAATATCTAAACTGTGGTAACCAAATGTCTTAATAAAAAATTATTATAATAAAAAGAATTTTTAGTTTACTATTCAATGATTTGTAAGAAATTCACAAGCATATTTCGATTTAATTAAAAATCTGGTAAATTACCAATTTTTATGATATAAAAAGTAAACATTTAATTATACTTAATCAGCTCGTTAAGCAATAATTCGATTGCAAATTAAAAAACATTTAATAAAATTATTAACTTCGCAATCGCACCAGAAACACCCATCAAAGGCGCCCCTCGAATACCCATCGACGCGAAAACTGAAATGCAAACAATCGTCCTAAACATCACCCTTCCACGTCGTCTCACTCTCGCGTGTCGTATCGTTCGCTCTTGCTCAAGGTACCATTCATCTATGCTCTTAATTAAAAAGGCCTTAAAGCAACCACACGGAGAGACTTTCCCACTCACTTGGCGGTGTGCGGCCTCTCAATTACGCGCGCGATTTCGAGCCCTTACGGCGCGCTCCATGCGCGCGAGAAGCACTCGACTGGCGTATATAGATCGAGAGTGTCTCGGACCCCACCGACGTTCCCACACCCTTTGGGCCAAGTGAGCAATGAGGCAAGGAGCGTGAAGGTAGGAGTGGGTTGGAGATGGTGCGACGCTCTTGATTTTCGGTTTCCTTAGGGTGGATTTTTTTTTTTGAAAGATTTGGAGGGAATTTGTTTGTGTTTATTGTTGTTTTCGAGGGTGAGTATGTAAGGAGTGTTGGAATTTTGGAGTAGGTACAGTGTCGTGGGAAGAATATTTTTAAAAAAATTTAAATTACTTTTGATGAATATTTTTTGTATGCTTATTTGTAAATGGAATTTATCTTATATTTTTCGGAATATTGCAAGTTGTATTTATTGATTATGAAGTGAAAAACACGTCTTTGTAATTTTGCAAAAGATGTATATAAAAATATTGAGATAATGAATACAAAGTATTTTTAAAATTTTAATTCTAACTTTTATAACGTAAACATGAATATCTAGTCAATTTTTAACAATAAAAAGTACAATTTTTTATCGCAATAATCTATACCGTTAGTTTATCTGTATGTATATCCTACTTATTACATTTATTTTTACATTTCTAGTTTATTATTATTTAGCAACGATATTATCTTTATTTTGATAATTACCTTTACTTTGTTACAACCAAAACTAAAAATTGAATATTTTTTATACTTCTTAATTCCTGTGATTATTTATATTTCGAGAAAGAAAATTTAAAAATAATTACAGATCATTATAAGTGTTTTATATTTTTCTACATATTAATACATTTAAAACAAATCCTATAAACTAATTAAATATAGTTAATCAATAACATTCCAAATATTATCGTCAACAATCACCCCTCCCCCCGTCCTTGACAACCCGCACGTTCTCACGCAACCCCGCAACCCGTACCCACTTCCACATCTCTTCCTTCTCCTTCGTTCCAACGAAAAGAGCAATAGACGAGGCGGTCGCGAGACACTCGAGTATCACCCACTTGATCCTTGGCTACCGAAGTCAAGCCTCTCTTTCTCCACCCCTATATATATATTCATACACACACCGGGGGCTGTTCTCGCGACGAGATTAATACACATTTACAAGCGACTTCGACGATTGTTTTCGAGTCACTCGGGTATATATATAGGGGAACAGCAGCTCTTGAACGAAGAGGGAGGGGCGCGTCGTGTGTGCAAATCGTAACCGCGGGCGGTCGCAGCTTCTCGTTCGTTCCCCATCTACGTGCGCCTTTTGATACGGCGTTGTTTGCTCTTTAGGGGAGTCTGCGCGTGCGTATATACATGTATATATATCCCAAGTGGTGCTGCGTCGTGTACGCAGGGTAGGGAGAGTAATCCGTGTCTAATGTAGGTATGTGTATATACGCGCGCGCAACGAATGATTGCGGATCCCATTGATGCGCTGACTGTCGCTAATGCGCCGAGAGGATTACTGTAATCGCTTTTAATTTATTACGTTTTGGGTTTTTTTTCTACAGGACGAGGAGAATTATTGAGATGTGGGTGAATGTAGGTGATGTAGGGTATACGGTAGTGATTGTTAGCGTATTGACTTTTCAATTGTCTACGTCTGCCCTCGTTTTTTTATATATATATAGGTTCGTAAGATTTATTATATGTATATGAAATGTATTGGATTAATTTTTTCTTTCACTTAATTCGAAATGAGTATTATTCGCAGCTTTTATTTCAACAGTAACAAAATTAACTCGTTTTATATCATGGAATTGGATAGCGAGTTGTGATTTACATATTTATATGAGAACGGTCGATAAAAAAAAACGTGAAAAGTACAAACTTAAATGTAAATTTCATTAAATTCGATGCATAATCGTACCATCTGCATTTCCAATTTACATATCTATAAATAAAAAGAAATCCCTACATATAATATTTTTAAAGAACACTTCTCACTTCATTGAATCCCTACCACCTAATCATACTATATACATACCAAAAGTCTCTATCCAAACCACATTAATTCTCCAAAAAAAAAAACACAAACGCACCCGCACATAATTCCTTATAAATTTGCATTCACCGCGTCCCACACAGCGCAACTCTCACACCATGCGCGTTATATAATCACACCCGCAAAAGAGCCTATCCCCTATATATATCTGCTTTCCCCAACTTCCGTGCGCGCGCTGCACAACCACCCCTGAGCGTTAATACTCTCTCTCTCTCTCTCCCAGGCGAGATTTCGTGGCGATTTCACCCGTCGCGCACGGCGGTAGTGTATAATATCCGCGCGAGAGCATCCGAGTCCCAGCCCATGCATAGCAATCGCGCTTGCGCGAATCAACTCTAACAACGGTTAACTGCACTGCGACGAGAGAAAGCGTGTCCGCAGTTCGCCTGTCCCGCGCTAATCAGAAAATCATGCGGCGCGTGCTGCCTCTCAGTCCATAGGGAATTCGTGTGATGTAGGTGGGGAGGATGGTATGTATGTATGTATGACGCGCATACGTATATGAGAGAGTGTATATATATATATAGGTTGCGGTAATTACCGGCTTAAATATCAAGGGGGTTAATAGCGAGCCAATGAAGCAAAGGGAGATCGCTTTATTGAGAGGGAGGAGGAGGAGATATGTGTGATATGACGCGGATGACCTGTCCGATCAATTTGTCACGCTTTGGCGCTGACGGCGAATTCGCGTGTGTAGCGCGCGTTGCCGTACGCCAATCAGGATTTTCCGTCGTGGTTCGAGCGTTGGTGAGGTTAGTGCGATAGTAGTAGTAGTATATATAGAGGGATGGAGAGAGAGATGAGAGGAGGACATACACGGCGAAATGGGTCTTTTAGACGGTAATCGATCGGGATTAATATGCTCGGGTGAGTTGTTAGATGTATATATATGTAGAGAGTTAGGTTGTGCTGGTAATTGCAGGATGATGGCTCGGTATGATGTAATTTGAGGATGAAGAGGATTCAATCTTGTGTAATAAGTAAACATTTGGTAAAATATGTATATATTTATGTAGTTTATTGTGATTGTTCTGTGATATAAATTATATTTTTACCGATGTCGCGAAAGTATAAGAATTAATTTTTCTAAATCTCAAAAATATTGCAAAAATAAATTAAGTTCTTATATCAACTGTTTGATATCAATTTTCTTTACCCAATAAAAACAGGAAGATGAAACATTAACAATTCAAAATCATCTCTTAACTCAAGAAAAAAGGTCAATAATATGCATCAAATACTTGATATAAATTTCTTTTATCCAATAAAAAAAACACACGAGATCAAACATTCACAATTCAAAATCATACCCAAGAAAAAAGCCAACTCGCGCATCCCAATATGCATGTCTAAGTCAGAAAAAAAGCTTCGAGTAAGGCAGAGAAAGAAAGAGAGAGAGAAGAGCGAACGCGAGAACCGTTTGCAATTTGCAATTCCAACGACTCGCGCCTCGATCGAAAAACCAATAACAGCACGAGTCTTCCCCGAAGTCCCTTTCAAACCCAGACCAAAGTATACGTATATAGCGAACCCGGAACCACGAGTGTAGGTATATACCTACATTGCAGTCTGACTGTATGTGCGTGCGTAATTTAGGTGCGCGGCCGCATTAATCAGCCTCGGGGACTCGACGTAATAGCGACGGCTCGTATGCTGCACCTCTTCGATAGTACACATTTATGCATGCGTATATATGTACTTCGCATGGAGAGCAAAAAACAAGGGAAGAGGCTATTTTTCAAAGCTTGACTTCGATTTTGACAGCAAGCAAAGCCGAGAGACCAGTGCGCGTGTCTTCGTAGAGACTTTTTCGAGTTGTCTGATTCGTTATAAATGATGAGCGTTCAAAGATCTGTTATAAGCAAAAGTGGACAGTTCGAGAAATATTGTAAATACTTTTATTCTATTTTTTTTTTCAAACTTATAGCTGTATATACACCGTCCTTGTACAAGTTTACAACCACATACCGCACATTATTGCACATCACAACGTTCCCTCTTGCGCACCGTAAATTTCGGCAAGTCTGCAACATCCATACATACACATACGTATACGCATTGCACAACAACCTTCCTAGCGCATTATTGCGACTCGTTCGCATGAAAATACGCTTATATGTGGCAAGAATTAGGCGAGTGAGAAGAAGGTAGGCAGTTCAGCTATAACGCTGCGAGGGGTTACAATTTCCCATGGATAATGGCACTTTGATTACACCCTACGTGTGTGTATGTATACGGTCGTGTCGACCGTCGTCGTTCTGTTGTCAAGTGGCGGCTCGAATTGTCGCGCAACGTGAAAATAAAATAAAAAAAGTGTCGCTTGGGTGTATATATATAGTATATACGGCATACGGTTGAGTAATAGCTCGAAAATGTGCATTAATGGATGTATAGGGTAAGTGTGCGCCGTTGGAGGTTTTCGAGTGTGCGCCGTTGGAGGTTTTCGAGTTTCTTATATAGATACGAAGAGATGGAGTTTATGGTGTATTAACTCACGATATAGGAAGATTAGTGGGACATTCGCTGAATAATGCATTGTATAAATGAACGCGTTAATGGTTATAGTTGAAAGATAAACGAGTTGTTTGATAAAAATAAAAGAAACAAACGTATACTTTTATTCTTGAAAGTTTTCAGACTCATAGTATGTATACGTGAAATTTAATAGATATATAATATACGCTTTCTAATTATATACATATTAAAACTTGTATATATATGTTTTGAATAAATCGTGCTCAAAGCACCCTATAATGTTCTTTCGACTCACTCTACGTTATAGTTTCTATTATTCAAAACCCTCTGAAATCGACTACACTCGCATCAATTTCCACCTCTAAATTAAGTCTCTCAAACGTTCATTCTCTTCCCCCATGCGATGCGCAACTGTTTTCCCAACTCACCTCTCCGCACACGCGTCTCAATTACACACCGTATCCCTATATATATATACCCATTATATACTACTCACATTTGCATGCCCTCTCTCTCTTTCTCGCCTTTCATCGACTCGAGCATCCCATTCAATGCTCTCCAGAAATCGCGAGAAAACACCGAGGAGGGCCGTGTTCGACCACACGAGGCGTGTGTGTGTGTGTGTGCGACCGCTTGACTTTTGTAGCGGCTTGACTACGTGAACACGACCCCCGCGGGGTTCTTTTTTTTTGTTCGTGGATAACAATGAAGAGAGAGAGGCATGAGGCGGTGAGCGCTACTCCTGCTGCTACTAGTACTTTTATATATATATATATATATATATATACGTGGCACGAAATATGGCGTTTGGTCTTTTCGTGCCATGGCGCGACGATGGCGCAGTAGCGGAGTATAGTAGTCGATGATGGTTTTAGTTCCTGAATTGTATAGCGGGTATATAATAAGGATACTTTTGAGAATGAAGTGTTCTGCCTATATATAGCGAGTTGGAGTCGATTGATTTTCTGCGTTTGTAGCGGTGTTGTGTGGTTTGAGAAAAGGGGTAGTTGGATGGTTATATAGACCCTGATGATTTTATGGGTTGTTATTGTTAATTCGTTGTTAAGTAAGAATTTTCCAGTGGCCTACGTGACTACTGAAATAGAGTGTGTGTGTATGTGTATGTGCATATGTAGGTGATTTTCATTATTATTATACGGAGTTATTATAGAAGGGGGACGACGTTAAATGTTTACTTAAAAAGTGATTACAGCGATGATTAGGGTGGCGGCCGAACCGTTGTAAGCTGATTGCAGTCGATTCTTATAATTGCTTGGTAACTTGTCGTGAATACTGTTTAATTGAGTTAAATATATATGAGTGCTGAATTACAGTTTCATTTCTATTCATAGGATTTCAATGTTTATAGCTTTTAATTGTGAGCCAGAAAGTTTCTTTTCGAGTAATTTCTGGGGAAACTTATATTTTCCTTACCCCTACAATAATTACGCTTTCTACTTGATACAAGATATAACTATATAACCGCATAATCTACCGCACTCAACTAACTCACACCCCACCAACCTTACTCCTCCACCGACTTTTTAAAAACTATTAAAAAAGCACATTCACATGTTCTCTAAATCGTCACGGCTAATCGCTCAACAATAACACTCCCACAACGGTTCTCAATCCCGCGAAAAACGTTCGAATCCAGGAAAATCCAAGCGCTCGCGTCATTAATCACAGCTGTATATATATATACTCTCTCCTGGAGAATCAGCTAATGTACTGCCAAAAAACGCGCGTGTGTGTGTATCGAGCGTGACGCTGTTGCAGCACTACTGTATGTAATTCCCGTGTACGCACGAGGCGACACGTGCCTTGTATATTACAATGCGTTGCAGTCGCGCGCACCTATATCCAGGGAGCCACTTTTGCAGGAACGCTGTGCGTAAATTGATGAGCTAAGTGTGCTTCATTGTTAAAGCTTGAACAGTATTAAGGGGGGACGTTGTCGAGAGGATTGTCTGGAATCAATTTCGCGTGACCGAGCAATAATATCGCCGGGTGTGACCGTATAGTAGTTTTAATTTAATTTTTCTCTATGGTGTATATATATATATATATATATTAACGAAACGTAGATGCATTGATCAATGTACGTTGTCGAAATGGTTATAGTTGTTTTCGTCAATGTTACGGTAAGGTTCCACGAATATATATGCATCAGCATATAATTATCTAATGAATCCGTTCTCCGCAACTCATATATATATATATATATATATATGTATATATAGCATAGACACCTTGGATCCACTAATTATTTTTTCATCCGGCAAAAACCTAGACGAAGAGCTGTAACGACCCGTATATACTTTTTGCATAATTCGAATTTCGCGGTGATGGTGTATATATATAGCGTCGAAAAGTTCCTTCCTCTCGCGCGCGTCTATTGTCTTCGCACCGCGTGCGGGTGTAATCTCACGTATAACGACGAGGGACAAGAGCCGCTGCAATATTCGCGATTGCTCGTTCCTCATTTTTTACGACCCCACGCGCGCGCGCGCGCCTGCGCGGAGAAACAAACGTTGCATTAGCGCCGCGCGCGAGAGCATATATCGTATATTTTATGATGCCGAGAGGAAAAGAGAGAGAGAGAGAGAGAGAGGTTTATTCGTTTATTTCGTAATTATCGCGCGCTGGTGCAGTGCGTGCTTTATGCAATGCGGAGATGGTATAGCTTAATGATGTTTTTTTTTTCTCTTGAGCTCTGATTAAAATAATGGTTCGGGAGGATGGCTGAATTATGTTGTTTGCGCAGGAATGCTGCGGAGTGTAAGAGTGTGTTGTTGCTTAAAGAAGTCGTTATAAGTGTGTTTTAGAATTATGGAATTTTATTTAATATAGGGTACACGGAGAAAAAGAAATCAGTAAAAATGACTAAACTCGTGTCAAGAAACCCGGACCCAGACTGAAAAACCTAAGCTTTTTAACAAACTTTTTGGTATTTTTTTACTTTAAAAGTTTTGTAAATTTTACAAACAGTTTAGTAAAAAATGCTAAAAAGTTTGGTAAAAAGCTTAGGTTGACCAGTCTAAGTTCGGGTTACTTAACAGTTTGGTAATTTCTACTGATTTCTTTTTTTTCGTGTAGAAAAATTGTTTAAAAAAAAATTATAAATAAATATAACTTTAGCAAAGTGTTCAATACTGCAGTAACATTAAGTAACAGTAATTTTAATAATGTACAATCTCTTCATAACTCGTATTTAAAACCATTATTAACACACAGTACCTCAAAATTATCCCACGATATTATTGATTTATCTGAACGCCCATACACAAATGACATTAATTCACATCCACAAACAACCTCGCCGCGTCCTCTTAAAAAGAAACCCGTGTCTCCACTTATCAACACATTATACCGCTCGAAATATTCATCGCACCTCTGCCACCTCACCATCAAATACTAAAAAGAAAAAAAAAGAACCACCGAACCCAAAACAAACTACCCGAACCTCCGTTCACTCGCACCTATAATTGCCATAAATTATGAAAAATCACCTCGGAAATCATAAATAACGTCTGTTCTCCTCTCTCTCTCATGCACGCGTTATACCCAGAAGCTTCGCACGCGCACGATCGCAATTGAAACGCAATTCGCCGAGTTCTCGCAAGCGCGCGCGCGCAGTTATCTTCACGTCCGAACCATGCGCATTTCTCATACATCGCGCGCTTGGCGAAATCAATCACTCGCGCGTATCGCCGTATTATACGTTATAACGCTTGCCAGGTGCTATATATATATATATACGTGCGTGCCTGCAGGATACACATATATGTATATATACCCATTCGCGTGCAGCTGATAAGCTCTGAAATTCCACCGATTAATAAGTGGCGCTTCGGTAGCCGGAGGAGTGAAAGAGAAAGAGAGAAAGAGAGAGAAAGATAGAAGCGGAGAGGAGGTATAAATGGTAGAGGTTGACACTTTGAGGACGGGAATTTTTTGGAAAGCGAAGTGATTAAATGGCATTGTTTCGGTTATCTATTTGGAGCTGGCGTAAATTTCAAGTTTGACTTTTGGATTGTTAGCTATGTTGCTGTATAGATATGAGAGTAGTGTTAGCTAATACAGGATGGTTTGAAATTACTAAACGAACATTTCGTGTAAAATAATGTTAGATAATAATAAAATTACTCTTATTTTTTTAGTTTAAAATACGTTATTAGGTCGGGAAAATAAATTTTTTCTTTAGTTTTACATTAATTATAGCTTAATATAATAATTATTTATTTATTTATTAAAGTACAATTACAAATAGTTTACATCCACATATACATGGTATAGCTGACAAAACTAATATCCTAAAAGAGGTAATAAAAGTAGCTGTGCTTTAGGTTCGTTTACTAAAAACTAATTTAAGAAACTATAAATATTTGATTGATCCGTGCCATAACGTAATGAATAAATTTATAATTTTTCATAACAAATTTATACTATTTATATAAAAACGAAAAATTTTACAACAAAATAACAATAATTATTATTTACATAATTGATATTGATAATTTTTGCTTTTATGCTTCTTCTACTAAGAATATAATTAATACTAAAGATTTAATTTGTGTTTAAACAAACACGTCTTCAAAATTCAATCCTCCACTTTTCCAACCCATAAAAACGAAATCATTACCACCGAAATCAATAGCCCCATCTTCCCCCTATTACCAAGTCACACAAACTCGACCCTCTATACCGACCACTATATATATATACACAATCTCTTATCCTCGAAGACGCCGTACTCTGCACTAACCATCGTCTATTCCCGGATTTACGACTCCAGTTAACCACCCGCGCCGCGCGCGCATTCGTCTACAACCCTCGCGCCCTATGATTTTCGTTACTCATATATATATACACACACACCGCGCGGCCAAGCAGCGATTCAGCGTTTTCCATTGTCGTCGAAATAGCGCGGGCAGCGTCACAATGCTCGCGCGCGTTGAATTTACGACGTCATGCCGAGGTTACGGAGAAAACGGCCTATATCGATCGCGACGTCGTCGTCGTCGTCGTCCACTACGACGTTCGTTTATTGTAATAGGCGCTGTTCCGCTGCCTGCTATGCACACGCAGTATGCGTCGTCTTGGCGCGGACGCGCGACGCGGCGCCGTTAAAACGACCTTTTACGAGAGATGATGATGATGGGTCGTAGGGTATAAAGGGTGGCGTCAGCGACGACGACTACGGTGATGGTATAGGTTTTAGAGGTATATGTGTATGGGTATGCTATTGTTTGACGGAAGGAGGCTGTGAATTTTGATTTGAGCTGGTTTTGAGGGTCTTGGAGATATAGTATGTATGACGACATTACGTCAAAATGGAGTAAGATGCTATATGTATGGTGTCTGGTTTGAATTTAAATATATGTAGTTGCTTTTGATGTTTGAATATAGTATAATACGTATTAAAATGGAGAGTGGGATTTTACGAATGACAAGGGGAAGTTCAAAAGATACCGATTTATCCTGTGTTCTCTATACTTGATTTCCATTTCTAATGTATAAAATTCACCGCGCCTATCGTATGGAAAAATCTCTTCGAAAATCCACCCTGAATATTCTAAAACAGCGCGTGACTATATAGAAACAAATCGAAACCGTGCCGATATCACCATAACGTGTCACGTGTTCATCGTCATACGAGCGAAAATAAATAGCCCGCACGCGGTTGTCCAAAGAAATCTTCCTATTGCACCTTCCCTTACAACCAACACCTTCTTCACTCACTTCGAAATCTACATGTTTCAACCCCTCCGAGACGATATACTTTGGAGAACCCCTCGAGCAGCACGTCGAATGGAAAATACATGATCGGCTAACGTTTGATCGGGTCGAGAAAGATGCCAGATATAATAATAAACCGCATATACGTTTGTACAAAGCGCTTTGGTCAGCTAGAGATAGCGATATTCATGGTTTGAGACTTATGCGTTATATATACTCTCGGCATGGGGGATTTGAATACAGTTCCACGACTGCGAGTATAGCATATACACACTCATGTATATTTTATTTTGCCGCGGAGGGGAGGACGTGGGAGGATACCTCGATGAATAGATTTCCATAATTCTTCGAAAGTATAAAGTCGCGCGTTTTTCTCAGGGGGGGTGAATGGAGATATCGCGCGTTATATGTATGGTACTGGCCAAAAGAGGATTTTTCGCGGACCGCCTCCCTCATGGCCTGCCTCTGAGTTGCGGACGCGTGTCTCTTGCATTTGAAATTTATAGGATGTGAGTGGCGGAGGATGGATGTGGTTTCGATTGAATGATTTGTCGTAACTTTTTTTTGTTATGAATAAAGAAATTATTAAAGAACTGTGATTAAGTCAAAATTTTGCTTTTTTGTTTACAGATGTTTATAGTGTTGATAATTTTTTTAAATTTATTTATTTTCTATTTACCGTTGTATTTGTTTTAAAATTTGTTGCACTATAGTTGCGCACAAATATGTACTGTATCTCCTATAGGAAGCCTCCTTCATATCTTGTATATTGTGTATATCTAAATGCCAGATACTTATATTTTTGTACCTCAGATAGACAAATAAAGCAATCAAATCAATAAAAAATATCGTAAATTTCTTTTTATTTTATCAATTATTACTTTGATAAAAAATTTTCTTCAAATAAATGATCTTGAAGGTAAATATTTTATTAATTAAACGTTTTGTCAAATGTCGAAATCAAGGACATACATAAAATAGGATAAACGTTTTAAACCTTCCACATTTAACATAACTTTTTCATGCCATATATTCATAGCAATAGAAGTTTCAACGCCACTCTTATATATTGTTGGGCTGTGGCATATATATGCGCCACCCAAGAAACACTTTTCTACCAAATTATCTTTCTCTCTTTCAATAAAATTCAATTACTTATCATTCACCATTCAGCTTTCCAATGGCACATTGTAGTCAAATTTCTAGAAGAAGATCCATCTTGCGGTTTCCAAACAAGTCGATGATCCCCTTATACACGTCTATCCACGCGCTCCCTATACACTCCCTAATGACGTGCAAACTTATATAGAATATATATATTCATTCATCATTACAATGTGCATCGTGTGTCTATTCGACCACACCGCTTCTGCACTCCCAGTATATACATATACAAACTATTCTAAAACAGACGGACACTATGTAAGGTGCCAAGTAGCCCGCTATACGCGTGCGCGTCCGCTTACAATAGATATATATAGACTCCCTGGGCCGTATAATTTTCGCCGGAGCATAGAGAAACCTTTTCTCGCCTATTTGCGCCTCCAAATTTCTTCTCTACACCTTTTCGAGAGCGAGACTTAGTATTGTAGCTGAAGAAAAAGAGAAAGAAAGAGAGAGAGAGAGAGAATAAGAGACCACCACTATTACTTTCAACGGCCTCTTCTCTCTATTTCTTTCACGAAATTTCGCATAAAGGCACAACTGAATAGCTCTGATATCCATATGCCATGCTTTCTGCGGCGAATAAATTCTTTTCAACGATCGGCCGAACAATATACACACACACACATACACACTCGCTTCGTATATAATAATAATAGAAAAGAGAACGAGAGAGAGAGAGAGACACGCGCGCGTGCGCGTGGCACCTGCGCGCCACATATAAGCGCACGCGTGCACACGCCTGCACGTCGTTTAGCGATTTCGTCACGTAACCTGCACACGCGCAGATTTCGTAGTCGTCCCTTTTTCTTATATATATATATATCCTCAGGTATATAATATACAGAAAGAGGAGAAAGAGGGAAAGAGAGAAACCGCAGCGAGCGAACTAGATTTCACGAGGCGACATATGTCCGACGGGTATAATCGATGCGCTGCTCGCGTCCCTCTCTCTCTTTTTCGATTCTTTTGGACGAGGACGACGATCGACGTCGCGTTGCGTTATTATATCGGAGGACTTCCGAGGTGACCGCAAACCGATTCCGGTTCCAACTGTTGCTCGCTTTTCTAGCGTCTTCTTTTTTTTTTTTTTTTTTAAAGTGTATGCACGCGTGCGCGTAACGGTAGCACGCGATCGTCTCTTGGTATAATTACGGAATTATATTCTTTGTGAGGATTCAAGAGGGTATATATAGGATGTGTGTGTGTGTGTAACTGCGTAAGGATGTATAACTGCATGAGCACGCGCGTAAACAACACACGTGCGTTTTCGAGAGGGACGAAAAAAAAAATCTCTTTTCCGGTTCCGATGGCGTAAGTGTGTCGCACGCGCGTGCGTTCGGGGTGATGTATATAAGTGTAGGACGACGGTATTGTACTGATTGGGTATAAAGGTTTCTTTGATTCGGTTATTTCTACAGAGAAAATGAAATCTGGAAGGACGTTGGGTAAAAACAGGCTGTCGATTTAATGATACGTCTGTATGGTTATTTTTTAAAATATATATGTGAATTAACGAAATATTTTTATGTGCAAATCAAGAAAGTTGAATATGAGATAATAATTCGAAAAGTTTGGAAAAATTATATAGTTTTTTTAAACAACGAACTTGGCCAAAAACATGACAAAATATTTTTTAATTAAATTATGTAACCATAAATGACATTTTAATCACGTTGCCGTATGACAACCAAAATTTGTATTTTCTATAACTACTTTGTTACGCTTCATATATCGAACGTTGACAATGACTAGACGCATCAAAGATCTCTAATTTTCATAGAACCTTTATAAATCTCTTCTTTAAATGTAGACTAATAATAAGATGAGTCCTTGCAGGCAACTTTCTGCGAGTTTATTCTCGCAATCATAATTGTGTTCCGTGTAATTGGATACAAATCAGAAAAATATAAACTTCAATTTTTTTGTTATCATACATAGTCAAATTAGTTCTAAATCTACTTGAACAAGTATATCAAAAACAAAATATAATGTATAAAAAATACTGGTCAATTATGAAATAAGAACAAAAGTTTTAGTTTCAGTTTTTATCAAAATTCTAAATTATTAAGGGCACTTAGCAGAGATTTAACGTTAAATCATATCTATATAAATGAAAATAAGCGTGTGATGATGACTGATAATTCTAACGATGAAAATCTTGCCAATGGTGAATATCATGCGTTTGGTATCAAATCGTGGTTCCGCTAGGAACTTTTCTTTATTCTAAATTCAATTAACATATTTTACTTAAAATTATAAATTACTTTTAAATAAGTAAACAAAAAGTATTTTATAAGTAAGACTACATTCGTGTCCATGCATAGTGGCAGATTTACAGTTTACCTGTCATTGTAATACCGGCATTCAATTCTCCATATATCATATAATATCATATACAGGGTGTCCTAAAAGTATGGACACACCTCAATATCTCGGAAAATAAGGACGCTAGAAAAAAAACTTTAAATACAAAAGTTTTGAAAAATCAAAACGGTGATCAGATCGTGACCTCGAATTTGACCTTGAGCTTGAGATCACCGTTTTGATTACCCAAAACTTTTGTATTTAAAGTTTTTATCTAGCGTCCTTATTTTCCGAGACATTTAGGTGTGTCCATACTTTTGGGACACCCTATATTGTGTGTCTCCATATAATATCATCATCATATATTATGCACTAAAAGATGTTATTTTATAATTTATTGCAAAGTTTTAAATGAATTTATTTACGTAATAAACTGAACGTTGTGAAAAATTAATAAAATTGAAAAAGCTAATATGAGTTTTGTCAGAATAATTTTACGTAAACATATTCTAATTTATCTTATCTATTAAAGAATTAGTTTTATCCTTCAACAAAATAATAATAATACAGCAGGCCGATGTTCTTGAGTACAACGCTCGCCATTTACCATTACGCGAAAAACGTGAAAATTATATGCGTAAGTTCTTCAAGTATTTCGTCTTCAATATACTAATCTCTTTGACGCGTGAGCAAGGATGTGGACTAAGTGGGAAAATTTTACCTTAAGATTTTTTATCTGTGCTGTTTTATTGGTGACCTATGTCCAATGCCGGAGGAGAGTAGTGAAGGTATATATTTTTAAAACGATGATGAAAAGAAAACGAAATTCGTTTAATAATATTTGATCATCGCTCATTGACGAAATTGTTATTACGTTTAGAAGTGGGACTTCTATGCAGTAGACGGCGTACTAACGTCCTTTTCTCAAGGAAACACTTATGGTGTGTTCAACGTTACGGGCAAGCCACACGAGATGATTATTCAATATGGCAAGGATTCCAGAAATTCTGACGAGCTTCAGGAAATGGAAGTACGTGCATTGTCATATGTTTATATGTATCATTTAATATCAATCAATGAAACATTTGAGAAAAAATTATCTGGTTTTAGATATTTGGCTACGCTAATGGCAAGAAGGATTTAGGGAGACAAAATGAAGGAGCTGGAGCCCGACAACTTTGTTCTGTCGTTACACCAGAAAACAACGCAGAAAATTCATTACGTGACGTCGCAGCTCGTCTCATACTGTATGGTGTAGATAGTTGCAACCTACCAGGGGTATACGATCTTTCTATTGAAAATGAAATTAACAAAGATATGAGAAATTGTTTTTTCTTTTTTCTTTGCAGGATCGTAAGTTTTTAATGAATAGCGGATTCGTAATGCCGATCAGAATATCTCCAAAGTTGAATATTTCGTGTACTGAGCCTTGGGACTATCAACTGGTCATAAAACGTTACAGTACAACAGTGATGGAAGCCACGTTTAAGATGCAAACGCTACCATTGTTTAAATGTGCAGAAGAGTCAACATAATGTTGGCACAATCTTAAATATATCATATAATATGAATAGATTGTTGAATAATTGACAATGAAGTTTATGGTGATTTACCAATCCAATATGAGTATCGATTAGTAGATTTGTAAAACCTGTTGAATGCAGTGGACAAATGTTATGCACTTTGAAAAAAAATTGGTTAAACTTAAGCATTTGTTAAATTGTAGCATATTAGATGCGAATAAATAAATTTCTAAAAATATGTTTTATAAATTTTACTAAATATTTAACAATTTTATTAGGAATTATTAAATTAATAATATTTTTTTATCTGAAGGAAAACTATGATGGTTCGATTCGACGCAATAAAAATGACAACTCAGCTGCAAGTTAAGAACGACTAGTTAGTTACTTGTTTATTAATTTTTAGTTAAGAAATACTGTAGAGAATTGAATAAGTTTGATATACTATTTATTTTAAACCCGGAATAAAGTCAATATTTCAAATTTTATAAATAAAATAAAATATTTATTTTTCGTCTAATTTAGAATATATAGTATACGTTTTGATTATGGTTTAATCAATAAAATCAAGGTAAAGTAAGTGTTTTTTTATATAAAACTTGAAATATCGGCTTTATTTTATGTTTCAAACAAGTAATAAGTATACAACTTGTTCTGAAAATGTATGTCTCGCACAACATACTCTTATAGAACAGGTTGTATATGAAAATTTTTCTAATCTCTATAGAAGTTCTCAACTAGTAAGGCAATGACCAAAGTGACCAGCGAGTTGTCATCTCTATTAGCGTTCAGCAGAGTCACTTTTTTTCACTCAACCAATGGTGTACCTTTACTTCAACTATGAACGCACATACAACCTGTTCTGAAAATGTATGTCTCTCACAACATACATTTTCCGAACAGGTTGTATATGTATAACATTCTTTTCTTCGGAAATCTTTTTTGCTTACAGTTACTTTTATCTCCTTTCCTTCTGTCCTATTTTTTTAAAAAACTAGTCCACAGACATGATTTATTAATCCAGCAATATTAATAACTAAAAATATTAAAAAATAATTATTTTGCATGTTACTTTTCCTCCCTAGATGCGTAACATGCCGTCTATTTTGAGGGAGTAGAATCCTACATTCATTCCTTGGGGAGCAAAGTAAATGAGAATGTAATGGGTTATATTAGCCTATTGGTAAAATTATTTCGCCTTCGCATAAAACTTTGCCTTAGCGTGCGCTGTGATTTTCAAAGAAAACATCTCATCGATTGACGTACCACACTATCATGAGCGTATCGATCTAAACAAACTCGTGGCGGCGCCGAACGCTGATCTTTATATTAATTCCACGAAAAAAAGAAAAACCAAAACAAACACGAATTAATTCACGTATGCCGATAACTACTTTAATGAACTATTGTTTCCCAATTTATATGTTATTTCTCATTCCAATATTCCTATATAAAAAGAAATAGACAGCGCAGCGCGCACTGACACTGCTAGTATTTCAAAATTTTAATGTTTATTTTTATGAATTTCAATATTTATTGGTATAGTCTATTATACAATTATTACTTTGTAAAAAATTTTTTGTATTTTTTGAAGTGATAACTTCTTATGGGAGGGTGAATTCGTGAACATGTCGCTACTTGGGCTCTACATCGGTCAAAT
>JAWWEQ010000010.1:404150-416650 GCA_035583055.1 Torymus tubicola
CATACATTATAAATGTACTTTAAAATAGTTTCAATCTGTATTACTTCAGCTGATATTAATTGAAGTTATCACTTCTGTCGGGCGTCCCGAGAAGCACACGGTTTTTTTTCATTCGATGTTTAATTTTTTTTCTTTTAGGGCCGAAGGCTTCGCTCTCTTCCCCATCACTGTCATTCCTACCCTCCGCACCTTGATTTTCACCGTCGACTACTATTAAAAAAATTTATTTTCTTTTTCTATAATTGCGCATATGTTGTATAAAAGTCAAAGTAATATTTGGGCCCTCTTCGTGTAAGGAAATAGTATACGCCATACGGGAGCATATAAGGGTTTGTCGAGAAGTGTGTGTGTTTCTCGCCCAAACGTAGCGAGGGCCCAAAATCGCACTCATCGGTAAACACCTATTTTGCTCCCTAGTTACACAATGATAACAAACTCGACTGGTGCAGGAATCGCATACTTTGCGCACTTGTTGCATCATATATTATAACTTAATACTCATTATATTTTAAACATTTTATAAACATTTTGACATAATCGCAATCGTTAATTTCAGTCCAAGTCAAATTATCTTGAACCGTCTATGAACAAAAACAAAACCAATTCACCCTCTTCCCAACGACGAATTCCCGTAATTAGGCCCATTATCATCACCAACCGCTCTTGTACAAACACACAAACACACACACATGCGATTCCCATGACTGCTGCAAGAAATCAACGTACGCACGCAGCGATGCAATAAGGGACTCGCGACACGCGAAATCAGTGCGGCGTAACCGACGTCAAGAGCGCAACGGCCACCTGCAGGTATATTGTATAAGTAATCGGACAATGGGGCCCACGCGCGAGCGGCTTTTAGGGGGGGTCTATACCAACGAAACGAAATGAAACGACGTATTAATTTTAATAAACGCAAAGTAAAGGGGAGGACGAAGGGGGTGAAAGAATGGTTGGTTGGGTAAAAGGCACGAGTGTGCAGTTGTTGAGAAAGTTGGGGAATGATTTTTTGGTAGTTTTCAGGGGATTGAGGAAACGTGTTAGAAGTGTAAGTTGTAGAAATCTATTTTAATATATACTTCCTTCGAATTAAAATGTAGTTATTTTTATATAAATGGTAGTATAGATAATGAATGTAGCATAAAACATTTCGTTAGAGTGAAGTAATTAAAAAAATTATGTATGCGAAGTCATTTCCTGTCTGATAAAAGTGTTTTGATTTTCAATAAAATATATTACGTAAATCTTTCGGTTGTAAGCCAGTAAAAGGTTTAAGATTACACCGATAATGAGAGAAATGTGATTTACATTTTATCGTATATATACACTTTTACAAAATTATTTTCCCAGGTGTAAATTGTACATCAATCAACTGAGCATCGTTTATACTTTTAAACTAGACGTACGTATATATATATAAATACTCTAGATAAATGGATTGGATAAGTATTATTTAGTTCTTAATGAATCGAAAATGTTTCTGCGTAATATCATATTATCGCACGATTTTCACCGAACTTTTAATAGTAAAGATTATTTTTATACGGACTTTCAACTTAACTATACTCTTTTTCAATATCTTCAAAAGACAAACAAAGAATTTACAGAATTAATAAATGCATTTATGTAGACACTATGGTAAAACTAAATTCAAAATACGTAATTAAGTTGTGAAATGTAGTAGAAACTAAAATCGTTTTACGGAAACGCAACGTTATATTCTACTATTTAGAGAAACTCTCATCCGCGCGTGTTTCCAAAAAAAAACCATCATTTTATATAAACGCATATCCGACTAATTTTGACAGTACGAAATCGAAATTTTTCATTCTCAAAACTCGTTTTCTCTTTTCCGCTCAATAGAGTATACGCGCGCGCCTCTATATATATATAGCAAGAATTTTCGGGTTATCAGTCAGGCCAACACGAAGAAAGCTTATAATAAATTTAAGATAGAAAGGAATAAAAAGTGTGTTAAAGATAAACGTAGCGTGATATCTTAATTTTATTTTATACTCTTTTGAGGCGATTCGATCACAGACGAAGAGTGAGAGAGAGAGAGACAGAGAGAACAGTTTAGCACTCGCGCGGTTCTTAAAAATTTACATATCTATAATGGTGGTAATAAAATTCCGAAAATTTTGTATTCCAAATTGTCCTTCGCGTTCGCTATAGCGCACACGGCAACTTTTTAAAAGGTGCGCGACAAAGAGTCTGCGTGTACGAAAATAACGAGCGTCGATGCAGTTTATCTTTTCCTCCTGGCTCCTTTCTTATACATATATATACACAAATACGAGCTCTCGTGTCGCGCGTTATCGGCCCGACACTTTTCGCCAATCTGCACGAGCGTTTATATACTTTTAAACAATGCAGGTATGCGCGCACGCACGCGCGTCCTATCTTCTGTATATATGCATGCGTGTATGTATATATATACATATATATCCCTTTATATCCCTTGCCTTAAACATTTCGAGCCTCTTTCTTTTGGCTTATATACGCGTGTAGTATCTGCTGGTTTTATCGGCATTTGACCTTTATCGTGGCTATCCATCAGCCGAGACCGCGGCGAGGTGATACACGATTATTCCGTAATTTCGTGACGCCGTGTGTATGTGTGTGTGTATAATATATACGTGAGGGCTATTCTCGGCACTGGCGAGCGTTATTACGCTCGATTTCGCAATTTTTCATACTTTGGCCTCCGTCGTCGTGAGGAGCGCGCGGGCGCGCGAGGCGTGTAAAGGTGGCTAAATTCTAGATTATAGGTGTGCCTCGTGCGGTCGTTACACGTGAAAAGGTATTTAGAGTGGCTGAAAACTTGCTAATGACTCGTAATCGCTGATCTGATGTATCGATACGTAAAGTTTTTTTTGTGTTGCGTTTTTTGTTTATGGTACCGTCCTATTTCTACTCTTGAAATGCCGCGCGTGTATTGGAATCTGATATATTTTTATGATTTCGCAGGATTAAACGCAGAAATTTTAATACTTATTATACTCGATTATGAAATTTCTTTAATCTTAAATTAAAATTGTTGAAAAAATTGAAAAAGTACATTTTAAAAACGTTATAAGAGCTTTTAAATGGTTAATATCTCTCGTATAATGTTAGCATAAATGTCAATAATAAACGTTGAGAGCGAAACTTTTAAAAAGATTATTCTCCCGATAAACAATTTGTCATATAAAACAACAACCAAGCATCAGGATCAAAACGTTCGGCCATTTATTTTTTGTAAAATAGACATAAATAGTATAATAAAGATATAAATGGAGAACAAAGCGGGGACAAAATCTCAGGCGCCGTGGCGCAGGTAAATCCCGAACCTTCGCGAGTATATAAGTTTTACGACGCGACCCGCGCGGCTGCACTATACACATCTCTCCCAACCCGTATTTTACTTATTTCGAAAACACGAGGGAAACGAAAAACCCAGCTCGTATACAAAAATGTTTCTATCTTCTCTCCAGCGGACCACGCGTGCGCGCGCGCACGGCCACAATTAGTATAGGCACTTGGCTTATCTCAACACTCGGGTATTCGAGAGGTGTCGTGTCCTTTTTTTCCCCCCATTCCCCTTCTCTCGCTCTCACTCTCTTTCTTTCTTTCGTCGTGTCTGGTTCGCCCACCTAATCATGACTCTATTTAGATCTGCCCCGCAGCAGCGGCTATCTCGTCTCGCTTTTAAGAGGATAACCATGTAAAGACGTCTCTCCCCCCCCCCGCCGCGCTCGCGCGGGGACGTTTTAATCGTTCGAAAATTTGTCCAAGAGACCGGGTAAACGGTTCCCATCTTATACGAGATTCGATTTTATTGCCATTGCACGCGTTCGGGTATCGACACCTATATATACACATATTCACACGAGCGTTCCGATAAATCGATCCTCGTATATATATATGGGATGATCACTATAATAGGTTTATTCTTTATTATTGTAACTTCATGACCTTAATTATTGTTCTTATACATAATTTTATACTTTTTACACTTTTAATTAGTTAAATTGATATTTTAGATACTGCCTAAAAAACAATTACACATTTATAAGTAGTATAGAGAATGAATATGTCGACAAACAAGTTCTTGCAATGTGTTCTACGTGCTACCAGCAACAGTTTGATATTATTAATGCAATGAATAGTTTTTATGATTATATTTTACAGCTGTGGTGTAAAATATAGTCATACTCTATTGAAGAAGCAGCATAAAAACAAAATTCTGTGGAATAAACACATGAAAGTCGGTAATAAGTAAATTTGACTCCGCTAGTAATGTCAAAACAGGGTTTTTTCACTATTTTTACATCTTTTAAAAATTCATAGCTCTTTTCTGAAGACGCAGCCCATCTTGGTCCAGGACTTATGTGAAAGGGTTTACAATATAGAATCAGAAAAAAATTTGTCGAACAAAAAATATTCCGTCGTACTCCTTTCTTTTTTTTTATAAAGGTACATTGAAAAGCAGCTAATCAGAGACTTTCAAAAAGGGTTATAAAAAAAATATGACTATATTCTAGAAGTAAAATGTAAACTTTTTTCCAATCAATGTGCTATACAAAAATTTTCAGGATTTGGAATAAAAAAATAGTAAAAGTTGAATTTTAGAAAAAAAATTTAGGAACATGTTTTTTTGCAAAAAAAACTAAGTGTCAACAAATTTTGAGCAATTTTAAAATTTTGAGGTGTACAGTTGATATGAATCATTCCATCTAAACGCGACTTTTTGTTGAGTATAATTAATATAACCTTTCGCGAGAATATATATATATATATATATATATGGATAAATACGCTTTGACGCGCTTTATCGACATGTGCGCATGTACGTACAACAATGTGTAATAATATAGATAATACCGTGCGGTTGAAATTGTCGAGATAAAGGTGCGAGGGCGCAAAACGTCGGCGCTTATTATTCAAGGTAAAAATGGTCGTTACACTTTGCGCGTCGCCACGTGTATGTATGTATATATATATATATATATATATATATGCGTCAGAAGTTACTTTGTCACCGCGATATCACGCAACGTTAAGTGTGCTGTTGATGTATATAATAAGAATGCGGATGCGTTTGCTAATAATGATGATTTCGTGGCCGTGCGCTTGAAATATATGCAAGTGTATAGGGAGAGCTAAATTGGGACTTGGTTGGTGTATAAATATATGACATGGGATATTTTTCTTTTATGTGTCACAAAGCCCGCTAATTATGCGACACCTTACTCGCGATATATACCGAAAGTATCGACGAAAAAATTCAACAAAACAAAATTAAATATATAATTATATATGCTCGTCTCGATGTATCTCTTGTAAAAATACCACGAGTATATATATATAAATGTATTCGTCTCTGTATATACACACACACACACACGAACATAAACCCATATATATACCGCACCTTCTACATTTATTTTTAAATTCATCTCTCCCACCAAAAATAATTCGCACGCTTGTACGTTTGTTATTTGCGCACATATATATATACACACACACACACACCACACGAATCCTCACACGCACTTGTGGGCTCACGCATATGTAGCGGTGTTTAATAAAAATAACGATAATATGAGCATTCCGTGTCGAGGTAATGAGAGAAAGAGAGAGAGAGAGAGCTCTTGGGGCCTTATGTATAAATACGCGTATCGCGCGAGGGGCCCGTGTCGGTCCGATAAGCGACGCGCATCGATCATCCCCCCACTCGAGGCAACGCAGGGCGGCCTTGGCGTCTGCTATACAGTCGCGCCAGGTATAATAAAGACGCGCGCTCTCCGCGTCTCGGCATCATTTGTAACTGGGATTTTTTTACGAGAGTGAGAGAAAGAGAGTAAGGGAATAGAAACGAGATGAGCGCGGTCGAGATGGGTTTATAAAAATGCTGATTGTGGACTTCCGGACGTAATATCCTATCGTTTTTGGTTTTCGGGAAGTAGTAGGGAGTATAGACGTGTCGGTTGTATACGGTGTTATACTCAATGATTCATCGAACAGTGCTTTATATATATTATGTATATGTGGAGACATGGGGAATATGAGATTTCGTAATATTATTAACGTTATTATATAGCTATAAAGTAACTCAAATCGCCCATACATTATATACTCGTGATCATTAAAGCGCAACCGTGCAGCACATGTCTACTCTCATTGCATCTTATTTTCGCGATAAGACGTGTATATATATATATATATATATGTGCAGCAAACTTGCGCATCCACGGTAGCTGCGAAATGTTCAGCCAAGCATATTTCTCTCAAAGAATCCCGTCCCTTCCTTAGCTTCTCGCGTATCAGGCCATGAGCAGCGCGGCGTTTTATTTGACGGACTTTCGCGCGCGCGCTCGTTATTCATTATTTCAGCCGTCATTTATTACCTGCGCGAGCGCGCGCGCGTCTCTCTCGCTTCCTCTTCTTTTCTGCTACGCCATTAATGAGTACAGAGATTGATGCCGATCGTACCGATCTTTCTCTCTCTCTCTCTCTTGGGTTGCAGGAAATTTTCCACATCGCGAACGTTGATCGGTGCACATGCCTACTTACTGCTACTTGCACGGCTGCTGCTGCTGTTGCTGTCCGATAAGCGGCATTTAGCCGCGTTAACTCGCAAACACTGAAAGTCAATTAAATTTTTATCGCTGCCGTACCGATAATATTGCGAGAGATGCGTGTGTGGAGAAAGAGAGTGAGAGAGAGAGGAGACGATTTATATTTATTAATAAGGCGTGAGAAGGACGATGGATGTAGTATGTTTTGCGCTCCCGTTTTACCGCTTAATTATACGAAAGTTTCGACGATGTCGAGTTGTATATATGAAAATTACGTATATACCAGAGGGACACAGGAGATATAAATTATAACGATTTCGTTGGTAAACTTCACGAGTTTAGCCTTGCATATATATATATGAAACGAGGAAAAAGTGGTATAATCATCCGCTTATATATAACAATGATTCCGTAGCGAAATTCCCTCTTACGTCAGTGCGGCTATATGTGCATTTGCAATAGGCTATTTATAAAGGCGTGTACGGCAACGCGCGAGCGCGAAAGTTTTTTTCACTCGAGCAATTAAGTAATTACAATGATTACCCCCGATAATAAATATCAAAACGTTATAATTACGGAAGCAAACTCGCGTATACGCGCTCTCGTGCATGCGTGTAAAAAAAAACTTGTAAAAAGAGTAGAGAAATACATATATATATAACGCGTGGTCGCGGCTATGGGTTATATATATATGGGGAACTTGATGAGATCGGAATCTCGGTTATAGCTACTCGCGCTGTATATATACGTCGAGCGCACTCGAACGCAGCGGTCACGGGCGGCGGCGTTGTAATAATATTGACTTTACTGACCAAGATGGCGACGCGTATAGTACGTGCGCGAGTAAGTTGTAATTAAATAACAATTAGGCTCTCAGGTGGCACACGGTTCTGGCGACAACGTTGATGGGGTTGACGTACATATATATACACTTTACGGCGAATGGATAAACAGAAAAGAAGGGCATATGGCGACGTTTTTGTATGTGTTATGGGAAAAAAAGTCGACGATTCATTCCGGATATCTTCCATGTAACAACGACAACGACGACGACCTTTCGGTTTGTGGTGGTATAGTGGTGGGCGGCGCAGGGTCGTTGGTCGCACTCGCGAAAGTAGGATACAACGTCTGTTCATTGCGTGAATGAGCTGTATATATCATATGGGATTTTTGGGTTTGCGGTGTATATATATGTAGGATTTTTGCTGATTAATGGCGAATTATGTGTACGGAAGGTTGATGTAGGAAGGGTATAGAGGATTATGGATGAATTTAGTTGTGAGTGTATCTATATATTGATTTTCTGTGAATTATGATAAAATTCATAGAATCTAATTTATTTTTAGTGAAGTAAATTGGGACTATCATTTTGCTTCGAAGATTTGGAGATTCGAAAGTTTGAAGCGTTGAAGCATTGAAACGTCGTACAAAAATAATTATGGACAGATGAAAGTTTCGAAGAAGTGGAAGCTTCGAAAAATTAGGTGTTCTAAAATACATATAATTTATTAAAAACAAGAAATTGAACTACAAAGCTGCTGACCAATGTGACATTAAATTTCTCCAAACTATATTTATCATAAATGTTTGTTTCAATTCTCTACCATAATAAGAGCATTTCAGCGTAGATTCATCGCACTATTCATTCCCGCCAGAAATCAATATAGAATCTGCGACTTCAGCAAAAAGCACAACGGCCATATAACGAACCACAACAATCACTCCCCGCGAAACCAATCACAAAGCAACCGTCGTATTTACCTTCATACTTCTCCCTCCCCCCATCGCAAATGTTCGCAAACACAGTTCCTCCTCCCTTTTTTCACTCTAGTATTAATAGCAAAAACGACAAGGTACGTTTTCTCCATTATCCTCCGACCCGATCAACTTTATACTCCACCCCTTTCGTCCTCATATACAATAACTATAGTAAAAAAGACGCGCGCGTTCTCTCTCGACTTCGCAACGATTGACCGGCCCATTAATATCCGAGCGAGGACTGCTCGTTTGTCTCGCTCGTATATGTGTACTGTGTGAGAGAAAGGAAGTTTTGCCATGTGTGGCCTTTCAGAAATTCAATTACGCGCGCGTACTCGAATGACTTTTGATTGCGCCGGCGACGACGACGACGACGACGATGTTCGTAAAACCACATACGCCTGTACCTACTATATACTTGTGAATAAACAATGCAAACCGCTCGGGATTATTACTGCATTTTCGATTAATGTATATAAGGCGAAGAGAAGGGTACAGAGAGAGAGAGGGGTTGGTCATGAAGCGTAATAATGGTGGTTTACGGGGGTTGGACGAGGATCGGGGGTTTTGTATAATGGGAACATTGACTTGTTGGCTCGATATGGTTATTGAAATGGGTATTTGTTTAATGATGAGTAGTAGGCTTTCGAGAGCGAATGCAAACGCTATAGAAAGAAATGTCATTTGTGCGAGTATTAATTATAAAAATATATTTCATTGATATTTGGTACTTATACAAAATATTGTATAACGATTTTATGTACATATATTTATTAAACTTGCAATAATTGTCTTGATTGTAGCAAGAAATTTATTGAATAAAATACCATTTCCTTATATCTAAAAGTAACATTTGCTTTGCGATGAACTGATGTTACTATAGCTATTATCACAATCTTTCATTTCCCACATCTTTCCAATGATTTATCAACTTCCAAATCTCAATCCAAACCCACAAAAGGCCCACGTGAAAAAAAAGCTATACATCAAAGACATTTCGATCGACATCCTGTGCTCCCACCGCAACCGATGAACCGAAAAAACCAGCACATATCTCTAATGAAGCTATCACGCATAAAAGACTCAATATACATCCTCGACACGGGAAACTCTATCAATATAGATAGAGCCTACACAATTGACCTCGTGTTCACTAGAAAAACGCATAACTCACAGGACTTCGCGCGCGCACGCACATGCGTATACGTCAATTAGCGCCGCCGAAAAAAAGCGCAGTGGCACTCGATGCTGAACGGGACACACACACGCGCATATATATACTCGCGCCCACACACCTGACCATCTGTCGTGCGCGTATATGCGGTTTTTTCAACACCGCGCGCTGTTGCTCACTTTACCACGGCGTTTCCGTGCTACCGTTCCACATAGTGTATAAGAGGGGGCGCGAAATAAAAAAAAAAATCCGTCGCGCTCCCGCGCGCCTGGGATCTTTATTGTCTCCCTTATGCGCGCGTTCTGACCTTTTTTTTGGGGGGGAACTGAAAGAGGAAAGAAAAAGAAGACGCGGCGGGGGTGCATATATACACACACCTATGGTAATGAAGACGCGCGAACAGCCGGCATTATGCTTACGAAAATAGGCTACCGGATCGGTTCTGTTCTCATTCTTCTTTGGTAGATCTTCTTTCTTTTTTTCTTCTTCTTCTGTAGGTACGATTGTGCAATCGATTGGGATAATGGGAAGAGAGTCCATGAGAGAGAATATAATAATATCAATGGCACAAAGCGCGAGCGGATCAGGCCTCCGAAATTAAAGGCCAAGTGTGATACGTGGTTTATATGTATTGTAGCCCAAGGCACTTCCTTGATCGTTTTTTCGTTCTTCCTCCTAGTTCCAGCACATGTGTGTGATTCCGATTCGAGTGAAAGGCGCCGTCGAACGAAGGAGACGAAAAAGCACCAAAAAAAAACAATGTCCCTTTGGAAATTGGACGGAATTAGGGAAAATTCGTATGTATATACAAAACGCGGGGCGACTTTGATGGTAGAAATCACTTTTTAATGGACGCGCCCACCCACTTCTCGGAGAAGCGAGCGATGATCGCTTGCGCGTTTCTTGTGAAGAAGAAAAAAAGAAGAAGAAGAAGAAGAAAGAGAATGAATCCTCGCATCCGGCGTCTCCAGGAATGATTTTTTGATGACAATTATACCGTGTGTGTGTGTGTGTTTGAGAAGGAAACAGCGGTCAGATAGATCATATGATGTAGGATGGAGGGGTTACCAGAAGAAAAAAAAAGAAGGTGAATCACATAGTCCGCGCACGGCAAGCGTTTGAGTTTTTGCGTCCATTACGGCAAAGCTGCGAGCGAGTCCTGGAAATAAAGCAGAGGAAATAAAAGTCGGTGATTTCGGATAAATTAACCTTTTAAGGTAGATCGAGAGACTCTTGAGCGGTTTCTACATCTCTTTTTTTTCGACTCGGCGTTTTAGAGGATGTGATGTATGGTATAGATGTGTGGTTGAGGAGGCGCTTTGCGAGAAAGAAATTAGGAAGGAGACCGTTACCGATTTATTGGCTGTTGGCTTCCTCAAACTTGGAAGTTTGTAATGTATCATTAGACGTTTTTTTTAATCTGTTTTTATTTTAGTTTGATAAAATAGGTCATATTTCTCTTATAATGTCATTTGTTTTACTATAACTAGGGAAATTAGGGAAGTGTTTTTTAGATATTTTTCCAGGAAATGAAATTTTTGGATAGCTTAAGTAATTATTTTCAAATCTTTCCAGGTAGAAATGATTATCAACCGTTTGCCATGCATTTATTTCATCACGATCCTTACAGTAGAACAACTAATAGTAAATTATTAACAATCAGGAAAATAGACAATTTACATAATTAATAGTTCAGCTAAATATTCAAGCTAATATTATTCATGGAATGCCAAAATATCATATACAGGCAGTATACACCTTACTTGACACGAATAGATTTAAATCAACTTCTACTTCAAATCAAGAATAGTCTGTGTATATTAGTTTTTGGTGGAATTTAGGGCATGTACATGTGGTCTGATTTATCTGTACTATATAGCTTAAACGTATGTAATTTACAGGCAAGTGACGAAGTTCAACGCTGGGCCTGGACAAGTAGCCTGATTAACTTTTCTTTTAATAATTTCTTTGTGGTATTTTACACTATTATGAATCTTAAATCGTTTTGTCCATGAAATAGTAACAAATTTTCAACTCATTCGGTAGCATATTTACTTTGTTAGTGTATTTTCCTTTCTTTATACGTTTATGTTCTTTAGAACGTTCTTTACCTTGGTCCACGTTGAAGATTACGAAATAATATCGATAAAACAATGGTTCTGAATAATTTTTATTGCTACTTTATTATAAAATAAAGTCACGTGATCACATACCGTAAGTCTGCAAAGCAAGCACATAGGTGTATGTAGGTATATGCGCACTTACTATTACTGGCTATTAACAGTATAATTACCGATGGTTCGCTAACCATTGGCTAACCGTCGGTCAGTATTTTTGCTATTCGTTGATTCAAAAAAATGATCAACAGTCAATAGATATAAGCCATTTTCATTGACGCATTTTCTACCAAAGTTGTTTATAAATTAATAATAATACATCATTATCATACTTTTATCATATCATTCTTTCTTTTAATTATATTTTGAACCTGAAATAGTCTAAACGGTATCACCTTTGTTATAAATCATGTCTACAAGACTTAATCAGTTTACATTTAGCTATCCTCTCTACCATGAAATTCATAGAATCAACAACTGTTGACCCCGAAATTTAATTTTCATCACCCCATTAATACTTTTTTTTCACCCTGAATAAACGTCGCATTAACAAGCCCAAATCACATCGCTATACACAATCGTCGACCGTGCAACTACCACCTCTCACCCGGATAAAATAAATAAGCTCGATATGTACCCCATTTCCCCCTACACCTCTTTATACACACAGACACACACCGCATGTACAAAAAAAAAGAGTCAGCGTCGAGTTTTATTATTAATTTAATAACAAGCCGAAACAGGAAACGCATGGTGAAAAAAAGCGCTTTCTCACGTGTTAAAACGAACCCGACAGCGCGCGGGTGTATCGCCACTTAAAAGTAATTCGCCGCCGCCGTCGCCGCTGCGTGGCCGCCGCTGAACCGCAAGGCCTGTGATTTCGAGCGA